>SRMA01024341.1:0-46285 GCA_007224835.1 Danionella cerebrum
GCGTGTTTACTTTGTGTTTGATCGGCAGAGCCGCTGAATGCAAGCAAGACATTCAGGTGTTGACTGGAATGCGCGGATTTGTGGGAGAAGCTACAGAGGCGCAGCATTGGTTTGGAAAATGGCGGACGGGATTGTTAAGTTTCTATCTGCACCACCAAGCTTTAAATTGCTCCACAACATCAAAAGCGTGTTCAGGGCTGTGGCTAGGAGCTTAGAATCCTACAAAGAGGAACCCTGCTCGGCGTGGTTCACCTACATTTCCACAGGAGCTTCAGTTTGAACCTCAGTCGCGTTCAGCGGGAGCTTCGACTGATCCAACCCCACCTCCCTGACCTGTTGCACGGGCAGCTTCAGCAGGAAACCCGCGCGTCTGTCTCTGGTCAGTATTCATGATAAATTCTGTGTAAATAATGACCAAGAACCTCCTAACCTAACGAACGGACGGGACTTTAATAAAAGATAAATAACTTTCGTTTTTAACAATTAAAACAACATGTTAAAAATGCTGTAATCATATAATGTAATTACTGTATTTGTTTAATTTAGAAATTTCAGATTTATACTGTATATTGTTGTATTTCTAAGTAATCTTAAATTAACTATAGATTAACTTGGTTCTAGTGAAGCAATAAACTGTATTTAACAGTGGTTTACTTTAGTTTTTATTACACTATACTCATATATTAAAGTAAAACATAACTTATAGTTGTACTTGTGGTGAATATATATTACACAGCAACATCAGAATTACCAAAAAATGTTAACCTTAAAATACTTCACTGTAGTACAGTTAAAACAGTGCATATGTAAATGTTAGGGTTTTTTATTGCTAGAGTTTGAATAATAAAACTTGTTAAACAGTGAATTGAATGTAATACTGATGGTGAAACAAGTAAATCAGAGCAAATGCTAAATACAGGTAAAGTTAGAAAGTTTAAGCAGTAATGATGATGTTGAAGACACCAGTGTAGTACAAACACATTTGCTATCATGGATCTGCAATCAGTTCTGCAACTAAATGTTTGTCTTCTCTCCTTTGAGATTGACGGTGGAGACTCCAACCTGGTCATCATCATCATCCTCAGCAGCAGCAGCTTCATTGCTGGTATTTCCTGAGATTCCAAGATTGTCTCGGATACTGGGACTGTTGTAGTATGGAACTGTTTGGTGGAGGTGTTCATGGCTGTGCACTTCACTGATGAACGAAGGTCCATTACTGAAGGTTGTGAGAATAGTAGTCTCTTTGGAGGTCCTGCTCTGCCTGGAAGCACTGGACGAATATATTAAAGGGTTTCTCTAGAGCCCAGCTGATGGTTTCATTAAAGCCTTGTTTCGAACTCTCGTGATTTCCATGATTCATGTTATGTTCTTGTTTTCAAATAAAAAATGGAGTCAACCTTCAAATAAAATCCATATCTCGAAGCTTCTTTCTCATGACACAACACCAGTCCAATCACACATAGCATATTATATTATATATATTATAATTACTTCCAAGCAAGATAGTTTTATTTAGTCTTATTATTAAATCAGCGAACTCCTCCTAAGATATTTTATCTGCTCACTTTCAAACTCCAGAAATCTTCTCTTAAGGTATGTGGGATGTTAAATTGCGAAGCTTTTATTACTTTGATAAACAATGTACGTACACCAGTCATCGAAATTTTACGTTTCGCCATAAACAGGAAGTTATTATAACTCAGCCATACAATGTCTGATCGATCCCAAATGTACCAAGTATACTAAAAGTCCCTGTCTAACACATCTACAACATTAATCATCGGTTATAGCGCCACCAAGTGATCACAGGTGGAACAGCATTTTTACCAATTTTGACAGGTTCCCAGAATATTGGCCAAAACAGTCCCAAAAAATATTTCAACTCATAAATATTTAGACTCGTTAGCACCACCTGGGGGTCATGACGCTTTGAGAAGGTATTTTTTTACTTGAGTTGCCTGTGTCATTAGGTAATTTGAACAGTTCTCGCTTGAATACGTATTCTAACTAAGGAACGGTCGTAGAGCGCATTGTAACCAATTGGCCACCGAGAGGCGATGGCGACGTAGGTGCTCGAGCCCTTGATCGCTGCTTGCAGCTTTAATTATTATTATTATTATTCTTTTTCTTCTAACGTGTTTTTGCGGGCATTTTTGAGGGCCTAAACATGCGTAAAAAGTCACCAAATTTTGCACACACATCAGAACCGGTGAAAATTTACGTCTAATTGTGTTTTGAAAAGCGGGTGTGGTAAAATGACTCTAGAGCGCCACCTAGCGCGTTGTAGCTTATGATGCGCTATGAGTTTGTCGTAGGCGAATGAAATTCGCCACGCATGTGTAGGGTACTAAAACTTAAATATAAGTAAATGGGACCTCATTTCCAAAATCGACAGGAAGTCAGCTATTTCCCAAAAACCTCTAAAAATAGCCATTTTGCTCACGTCGTACTTTAACGAACTCCTCCTAGAGATTTCATCTGTTCGTCTCAAAACTCGTTCAGCACTATCTTAAGGCATATGGGATGTTAAATTGCGAAGCTTTTTTGACTTCGATAAACTATGTGCGCACAGCGGTCATTTAAAGTCGAAATTTTGTCGTAAACAGGAAGTTGTTATAACTCGGCCAAGCAATGTCCGATCCAGTTCAAATTCGCCATGTGGGTTAAGAGTGAATATCTTAACAAATGCAAATAGCAATATACAGTGTCAGTTATAGCGCCACCTAGTGGCAACATGTAATAGACCCTTTTCTGTTGTTTTATACTTGTATTTCAGGCTGTATTGCGAGTACATGTTTGAAAATCACTACACTTATGTAAGGGATCAGGACCAACAAAAAAGTCAATAGGATTCAGTTTCCAAAACCGACAGGAAGTCGGTTATTTTTTACTATTGTATGAAATTGAGCACAGTTTCAGGCTTTGTGCTTTAACGAACTCCTCCTAGAGAATTCATCTGTTCATCTTCAAAGTTGTTCAGTATTCTCTCAAGGCATATGGGATGTTAAATTGCGAAGCTTTTTTGATTCCATTTTACGATGCGCGAATGGCAGTCCTCGAAAGTCGAACTTTTTCTTTGAACAGGAAGTGGTTAATAACTCAACAATGCAATGTCTGATCAGGTTAAAATTCGTCATGCGTGTTTAGAGTCCATGTCTGAAGGATTTTATAGAGCGCAATACAGTGTCAGTTATAGCGCTACCTAATGGCAGCATGCAATATAGCAATTTCTGCTGTTTTTTACTGCTATTTCAGACTGTGTTAAAAGGACATCCTTGAAAATTGCCACACTTATGTTGCAGATCAAGACAAACAAAAAAGTCAATTGCATCGATTTTCCAAAATCAACAGGAAGTTAAATATTTTGCCAAAAACCCTTAAAATGGCACTTTTCCATGTCTCATACTTTAACAAACTCCTCCTAGAGAATTCATCTGTTCATCTCCAAAGTTGTTCAGTATTTTAGCAAGGCATATGGGATGTTAAATTGCGAAGCTTTTTTGACTTCATTTTACGATGCGCGAATGGCAGTCCTCGAAAGTCGAACTTTTTTTATGAACAGGAAGTGGTTAATAACTCAGCAATGCAATTTCTGATCGGGTTAAAATTTGTCAAGCGTGTTAAGAGTCCACGTCTGAAGGATTTCATAGAGCGAAATACAGTGTCAGTTAAAGCGCCACCTAATGGCAGCATGCAATATAGCATTTTCTTCTGTTTTTTACTGCTATTTCAGACTGACATGCTTGAAAATTGCCACATTTATGTTACAGATCAAGACAAACAAAAAAGTCAATTGCAGCGATTTTCCAAAATCAAAAGGAAGTTAATTATTTTGCAAAAACCCTTAAAATGGCTGTAGGGTTCTGTCGCTTTAAGGCATGGTTGCCAGGGTAGCGGTTTTCCCGCACAATTGGGCTATTTTAGAGAAGGAGTTGCGGGAAAAAATACGGAGTTGCGGGTTGCGGTTTTTTGGGCTACATTTATAATGTACCGCGGCCGCAAAAAAATAAATAATAATAATAAATAATAATTGTGGACAAAGATAAAAGGGAACCTTTTATTAGTGGATGTTGATCCCCGGGAATGAATACTTGGCAACAAACGCTGCTTCTTGCGAGACGCAAATAGGCGCGCGCGCCACATGTGCTTTTGACATAACCAATCAAGCATCATCATCATCCCGTCACTCCTTGAGAGCGTTGTAGTCAGAAGCGTCGGTTCGGTTGTCTGTGGATGAACAAGTACAAGTAGGCACTTCTGACTAGGGTCAAAAAAAATTCAGAGAGCAAATGTTCTTATTTGACCTTTATTGTATGAGATTGTGTATTAAAAAAGCACAATGTGTGATATTAAGAATTTGGGTTAGACAAAAGGCCAATACTTTAAGCTTAAACTTATATAAATTTTTTAAGGCCCTTTGTGGGAATCCAGCCGTTGTCTAATCTGATTGGACACTGAAAAATTGGGCTTGTTTTCATTCCATTTGGGCGGATTTTGAGTTGTCATTGGGCTGGAAATATTTCTGGGACCTGGCAACCCTGCTTTAAGGGGAAACCCCGCAGGGGCCAGGGAATACTGTCGCTTTAAGAGAGCACAAAACAAAAACTTGGTCATGAATTATACTCCGGACATGTTGTTGTTTATTTGCATGGCGTTAGAGCTGTGGTTAGCGGATATGAAATTGAATTAGATTTTTAGAGGAGTTTTCGCTGAGCACAACGGTATGTGATATGTGTAGGGTCATTCTCAGGGTTAGTGAACTATGAGCGGAAAATGTATTGCACAAGGGGGCAAGTCCCCGGTACCTGGGATTCTCGGGCTTAAAGGTACGTTCACATCGAACGCGGTTCGCGCGGAAATAAAGCGCAACTCGCGAGTGAATGCACGCGTGTTTACTTTGTGTTTGATCGGCAGAGCCGCTGAATGCACGCAAGACATTCAGGTGTTGACTGGAATGCGCGGATTTGTGGGAGAAGCTACAGAGGCGCAGCATTGGTTTGGAAAATGGCGGACGGGATTGTTAAGTTTCTATCTGCACCACCAAGCTTTAAATTGCTCCACAACATCAAAAACGTGTTCAGGGCTGTGGCTAGGAGCTTAGAATCCTACAAAGAGGAACCCTGCTCGGCGTGGTTCACCTACATTTCCACAGGAGCTTCAGTTTGAACCCCAGTCGCGTTCAGCGCGAGCTTCGACTGATCCAACCCCACCTCCCTGACCTGTTGCACGGGCAGCTCCAGCAGGAAACCCGCGCGTCTGTCTCTGGTCAGTATTCATGATAAAGTCTGTGTAAATAATGGCCAAGAACCTCCTAACCTAACGAACGGACGGGACTTTAATAAAAAGATAAATAACTTTTGTTTTTAACAATAAAAGCAACATGTTAAAAATGCTGTAATCATATAATGTACCGGTAATTACTGTATTTGTTTAATTTAGAAATTTCAGATTTATACAGTATATTGTTGTATTTCTAAGTAATCTTAAATTAACTATAGATTAACTTGGTTCTAGTGAAGCAATAAACTGTGGTTTGCTTTAGTTTTTATTACAGTATACTCATATATTAAAGTAAAATATAACTTATAGTTGTACTTGTGGGGAATATATATTCCACAGCAATATCAGAATTACAGAGAAATGTTAACCTTCTTCACTGTAGTACAGTTAAAACAGTGCATATGTAAATGTTAGGGTTTTTTATTGCTAGAGTTTGAATAATAAAACTTGTTAAACAGTGGATTGAATGTAATACTGATGGTGAAACAAGTAAATCAGAGCAAATGCTAAATACAGGTAAAGTTAGAAAGTTTAAACAGTAATGATGTTGAAGACACCAGTGTAGTACAAACACATTTGCTGTCGTGGATCTGCAATCAGTTCTGCAACTAAATGTTTGTCTTCTCTCCTTTGAGATTGACGGTGGAGACTCCAACCTGGTCATCATCATCATCATCAGCAGCAGCTTCATTGCTGGTATTTCCTGAGATTCCAAGATTGTCTCGGATACTGGGACTGTTGTAGCATGGAACTGTTTGGTGGAGGTGTTCATGGCTGTGCACTTCACTGATGAACGAAGGTCCATTACTGAAGGTTGTGAGAATAGGAGTCTCTTTGGAGGTCCTGCTCTGCCTGGAAGCACTGGACGAATATATTAAAGGGTTTCTCTAGAGCCCAGCTGATGGTTTCATTAAAGCCTTGTTTCGAACTCTCGTGATTTCCATGATTCATGTTATGTTCTTGTTTTCAAATAAAAAATGGAGTCAACCTTCAAATAAAATCCATGTCACGAAGCTTCTTTCTCATGACACAGCACCAGTCCAATCACGCATATTATATTATATTATATATATTATAATTACTTCCAAGCAAGATAGTTTTATTTAGTCTTATTATTAAATCAACGAACTCCTCCTAAGATATTTTATCTGCTCACTTTCAAACTCCAGAAATCTTCTCTTAAGGTATGTGGGATGTTAAATTCCGAAGCTTTTATTACTTTGATAAACGATGTACGTACACCAGTCATCGAAATTTGACGTTTCGCCATAAACAGGAAGTTATTATAACTCAGCCATACAATGTCTGATCGATCCCAAATGTACCAAGTATACTAAAAGTCCCTGTCTAACACATCTACAACATTAATCATCGGTTATAGCGCCACCAAGTGATCACAGGTGGAACAGCATTTTTACCAATTTTGACAGGTTCCCAGAATATTGGCCAAAACAGTCCCAAAAAATATTTCAACTCATAAATATTTAGACTCGTTAGCACCACCTGGGGGTCATGACGCTTTGAGAAGGGATTTTTTTACTTGAGTTGCCTGTGTCATTAGGTAATTTGAACAGTTCTCGCTTGAATACGTATTCTAACTAAGGATCGGTCGTAGAGCGCATTGTAACCAATTGGCCACCCGAGGCGATGGCGACGTAGGTGCTCGAGCCCTTGATCGCTGCTTGCAGCTTTAATTTCATATTGAAACTCCACATCTCTGAGCTCTGGATCCTTACTTAACTAAACTACAGCTTACATGGAATAACTCTGTACTATTTTTGAAGGGAATAAAATAATAAACACCAGTTATAAGTAAACAGAACATACAAAAAAAACTTTTCTATTGAATCTTTTTTCTTTTCCACACAAAATCTGCTTCTGATTCAAGGCGCAGAGAATTTTAGCTTTATCTTCAGCCTGAAACTTGCTCGGTTTCCACAAAATGTACAAGCTTTTAGTACCACTATACGGATTATATTGTCGTTTTTCCAACTGCGTTTCTGTCAGTTTTATGAACACTTCACCTGCAAACCGGTCTGTTCCTTCACAACGCATCTAATTCATCCGTCAGACAAAATAGACCTGTCATATGAACTGTGATGTGAGATGAAATCCTTGCTAAAGTAGCAAAATCTACTTTATTGAGCTTTGTGTTGTGTTATAATGTCAGTCCCTCATTAAAAATGCCCCTGAATCGTGACTTTGAATCATTCATGGATATTTGAGTAATCCTTGAATCTCCTGCGGTAGACATTGTGGAGTGCTGAAACGTTTCAAGAGGATATTTACCAAGCAGACACGTCTTGAAAAAGTCTCTGTACTTGCTCCGGTTCCGCCAAAAACTCACTTTCTGGGTCCGACGTAGGATTGTGTGCATTGGCTTGTACAATATCCTCCGTTGCCATTTTGCAAAAACATGATTTTAATGTTTTTATTATGAAAATGTAGCAGCAGCCCTCTGAAAATAAAAACAAACGGTGGCAGCGGGAATTGAGTATGACGCACTGAAGGGGGTGTGTTGGAAAGAAGGAGGGGGCTCTTAAAGAGACTGGTGATTATAAGGACGTTACGCGCAGCCAAGATGGCAAGTCAAATTTCAATGAGGTTGTTTATGACAAATACAGCGATTACAACCCAACTGTTGGTAGTGTGCTATAAAACGACACTATACGCCTGAAAAATATTTCCCCCCCCCCTCTTTAAACAATTTATTGTTAGAAATACTAGACACAATGAACTCTCTCTCTATCCCCAAAATGATCCCTGTCGGCGTACTGCCTCATCTTCCAACTCTCAGTGTGTTCTACCGAGTGGGTTTGTTTCAAATTGTGAGATAGATTTGAAGTGTCCCCGTTCCTCATTGGCACTGATCTCCGGCACATTTTGCAGAGCACTGAAATCATTACACAAGTGACGGCATGTTTTCTGGTGCAAATGTATATTTCGAATTGGGTTTAAAACTCAAATCACTGTTATTCAAAAAAAATACATATTGTGATATATTTTGGTATTGGATTATTGTCCAGCCCTAAGCAGGAATGAACATATTTAATCAATTCTAGGTCTCCATGGGGTTCCAACCTAGGATCTTTGCATTGATAGCAACCAATGCTTTAGCGATTGAGCCATGGGGAAGCCATGGACACACCAGTAGTGTTGCTTTAAAACGGTCAACTTTACGGTTTTCCTCTGCTTTTCTGTGTATAGCTGCTGTAGAAGCCTGTGTACTCCATGGGTTGAAGAGGAGAGCTGCTGGCTTTCTGAGAAGCAACAAGATAGCAGCACTCTTCACCAAAGTGGCCAAAAACTTCCCTCCAGCCGAGGAGCTCTGCAGAAAAGCTCAGGAGATGGAGCTTGTCTTTGAGAGCAAGTAAGCTCACAAACAAGCCAATGGACAGGATTTACTTGCGTATTTGTGTATGAAAGCTAAATATAATTTTACGTTGTGCTTTGCTCCAGACGAAGCCAGTCTCTCTCCTACAGTGAGAGCACCCGCAAGATGCCAAAGCTCCCAAACTTTTCTCCCCAAGCAGTGAGGCATGTTTGGATCCACACCGCACTCATTGAGAAAGTGCTGGACAAGATTGTGCTGTACCTGGTGGAAAACAGCAGGTGAGAGAGGTGGGATGCACGAAGAGAAACCAAGCCTAATTCTGTCGGGTGCACAGAACTTCAGAAGTCGTGTATTTCGAAATTTCTTTCTTCTTTTTTTTATCCCAGTAAGTTTTATGAAAAAGAAGCTTTCCTTATGGACCCGGTGGATGGCCATATCCTTGCCTCTCTGCTAGGTAAACCCTTTTTAATGATCATCCTCATTAGAGTTCCTGCTGTTAAAAGCGGTCAACCTTAGATATTGAACCAGTTTTAATGTTAATAAGTATAAAAAAAAACATTTAGAAATAATTAACAGTTTTCTATTCTAGTTTTCAACCTTCTCTTTGAAAACGACCTTTCAAAGTAATGGCCACTGCCAGAGAAGGGTGTGATTTGCATAATAAAGCTGCTGTGATGTACCCTGAAAGCCTTTTTTTTACCTTTGTCCTTTATAGTGGGACCCTGCGCTTTAGAATACACTAAAATGAAGACAGCGGATCATTTCTGGACAGACCCTTCTGCTGACGAGTTGGTGCAAAGGCATCGTATTCACAGTGGTCACCTACGACAAGACTCTCCTACGAAGAGACCAGCCCTCTGCGTAAGCTTTAAACTTCCTCAGGGAAATGTCACGGGTCACAAATGGTTTAAGGTAACTCAAATCATGGCCACATTTAAGTCATAATGCACAGTGACATTTTTAGTGAAATGCATCCAGTGGATCAATAACTTTAGTGGTTTAAAAGTTGTTTGAAGGTTCACTGGAGAAATACGTTTTTTACGTTCCGAAAAATATGTTTAGTGTTGAGAATATTAAACAGATTATTAACTTTAATTAAAGATGTATTTAAGTTGAATCACTTTAATTGCAAAATGGGGAAAGCACTTGAAAACATGTAATTGGGATGAAACAATTTCAGATATCCAAGCAATTATTTGCTGTTTTGAAGTTAACCCTTTATGACCTGCCATAGAACCAATTCCCCAATTTATTTTACATAAATTTTACATTTTTTTGGAGTATTGTAACATTCCATACATAAATACAACTCCTATATTCTAGATTTTAATAATACAGTGGCCCCTTGAGATTCGAAATGAATCCGTTCCACGGTGTCTCAAACATTTCGTATCTCTAAGCAAGTTTTACATGTAAAATGCCTAATGGCAGAAAACATTACGGCACGACGTACAAAAGTTAACTTTCTCAAGATATTTCACGAATTACGAACACCAACACGAAGACCGTACTGAAAGCGTGTGTGAAGGGATGCAGAGAGCGCTTCTGAGACCGCATCACAGGTTTCTCTTCTAACTTGGGCTACCAAACAGCACTTTCCACTTAATAAATGTTATGTTAGGACACCTTGACACTAACTTTTGTTATAGTACATTATTGGTAATCAATAAACGTTTCGCTTGATTTAAAACCGATTAAAGCACCTTTTACTATTGTGTGTCAATGGTAGAGCGGAGAGCCAGGACCCGGATGCTCAGCGCGACAACAGACTTAACAATCGGATACGAGAGCCGAACTGTTTGTGTTTTTTATATCTTGGGATTTTTTTCGTATCTCGAAGCAAAATATTTCCTGAGAGACCTTTCGTATCTTGGATTTTTTGTAACTTGAAGGATTCGTATCTCAAGATACCGCTGTATGTATGGCGTTAGCTCAAAACTACAAAATAAAAACTGCAAAAATTAGAAAATTTCTCCACACTTTTTTTTAAACATTATTGTTGGTGAGATTGTCTCAAATGTCTTATAAAGTAATACGTTTTGAGTTTGTTCCTAATATTAAGTTACAGTTGCCTTTTACCGAGAGGGTTTAGTGTCAATGGGAGAGTGGAGAGCCAACTTAACAATCGGATACGAGAGCAGAACTGTTGGTGTTTTTCGTATCTTGGGATTTTTTTCGTATCTCGAAGCAGAATATTTCCTGAGTGACCTTTCGTATTTTGGATTTTTCGTAACTTGAAGGATTCGTATCTCAAGATACCGCTGTATGTATGGCGTTAGCTCAAAACTACAAAATAAAAACTACAAAAATTAGAAAATTTCTCCACACTTTTTTCTAAACATTATTGTTGGTGAGATTGTCTCAAATGTCTGATAAAGTAATACCTTTTGAGGTTGAGTCAGTGCATTTGAGTTGTTGTTTCTGAGGGAACTCGCTCAAGACATATGCTTCACATCATTACCCAGCTCCATTACCAAATGCAGCCGTCAGATTCCTGACTGATCACCCTCTCTTCGGACATCTCAAAACACCCACATCACAGCAGGATGCAGCAGTGCTTGTTTTATCGCTGATAGATCTGCCTGCTTTGCACACTCCAGGCTTGGTGTGGTTTTATAAAAGATATCTGCTGGAGCTATAAAAGCCAAGTTTATACCGCTTCATTGCTTTTTGATGAATGGAAGTGGAACGATACTTTTAATGTCTTGCCAGAGGCCACCCATTTCTCCACCTAGGACAAACCGAAAGGCACGGAATCAGCGAAACAAAATGAGAACACTTTGTTTTGCTTGCTTTTCAAATTTTATCAAGGCAATTGTCAATAACATTAATCACTAGCGAGGTTTGGAATGTGCTTCTCAGTTCAGGGACTTCATACTATGAAGAACACGGTCATCTAATATAAAATAAATCAATTTTAGTTTACTTCATGCAAAGCAGAGGTGCTCATTACGTCGGTCGATCGCGGCGTGAAATTGAAACAATATCAGCCGATCATCGATCCCGTCACAGTTCATTAAAGTTATCTGCAGATTCACGGATTCGGTTTTCTCTGATCAATAGCTCGAGACCGGAATGTTCTTAGTAAACAAATAATACCTATTTTTAATCTGTGTTATGTAGCGGACAAACTACAAAACGTTTTATTATCAGAACAAGTTTCCCTCGGCATTCGCAGAAACACATTACCGTTTATGAGCAACCCGCTGACATGGAATCGCTTAGGGACCGTCTGCAAATTACCAGATCAAAATATGTTTTACCCAGAATATGCTTCATAACTTCATTCTAAATTGATCTATTACAACCAAAATCAAGCAACACGCCACTCCTCACCTGCATATTGTACTGCACGACTCAGTTTCAATAAAAAAATTTATGAGAGCATCATTTTTATTCTTGATTATTTGGATCAAAGCTCAGATGCTCCCATAAAAATCACTCTATTACCACCAAATTCAGGTCACACACAACTGTTCTAATGATTCAATTCAGTGCAAGGCCCTAAGCCTTACACATTTTCACTTAGCGGGTCAATACCGCAAGACCTCACCTGCTCGGTTGGGCCGGTAGGAGGCTCTTGTAGCTGCCCTTTGTGATTTTCTCTGAACTGAGTTATTGACTGCAGGGCTCTAGACTAACTTTTTGCACTGGTTGCACTGGTGCGCCTAAATTTTTTTCTTAGGTGCACCAGCACAAAAGTTAGGTGCACCCACATTTTCAACTGCATCACATTTAACACCGCATTTCCACAAGTTCACTTTTTTTAGTTATCTATTCATTTATTTTAATCACTGTCCATATAGACAATATTGACTTGTAAATGATTAACTAACAACCTGGTCAATATAAAGTTCTTTATTTGAAGCACAATTCCACAAGAAAGGTAACTAAAACTTACTGAAAAGGTGTTTAAAGTGCTTTACTGAGCTGAAATTTAAACTTTAAACTGATTTTGGTCCCTAAGAGCAGCAAATACAAATAAAAACGATAATACCATTTACTACCCAGATCAAGAGTTTATAATGCAGCCTATTTATTTACTTCTTTTGTAATATTGTAGGCAACGTTAAACTTAATTATCATCTCAGCCTCGTCTGATCTGTTTGCATCTGCCTGCCGCTGTAAAGGTACGTTCACATCGAGCGCGGTAAGCGCGGAGGGTTTCCATGTTAAGTCAATGCAAAGATGCGTTTGCGCGCGTCTGAGGCTTCAGCGGCGCGGTAAACGCGAATTGAGCGGCGCGCTTGCCGCGATAGGCGCGTATTGAGCCGCATGAATGGGTGATACGCGTGTTGTGAGCCGCGCGCAGGAGGCGGACCGGCCGTAGACGGAGTTTCGTTTTTTTTCCCCCTCGAACGACGGGTCGCACCGGTGCAACCTCTGATTTTTTTTAGTCGCACCATTGAGAAATTAGGTCGCATTTGCGACCAAATTGGTCGCACTCTAGAGCCCTGGACTGTATGTCTCTCTTGAATGACCATTCTCGTTTTTCATTATTTATTGTATTGTATGTCTTTCAATATATGGTACCAGCAAAAAACCAAATGAACTGTCTCCATCTCATGTTTTGCACTCCACTCCTAGAGTTGATATCTAGAATCTTCTGATCTAGCCCAAATCCCAACATTACCTTTGGTTATACTTGCATCGTTGCCTATTAATTACCAGCACAGTAATTGTTAGAGTAACATACATGCTACACAAGTCATCAAATTAAACTCAGGTTATTACAAAAAAAATGTAAATAATTAATTATTAAGTGTGTTTTGTCAATTCTCGACAAAGTTGAAATAATTGTTTGTTGATTGATGTTTTACATTTTTGTAGCGGGTAGATCACTTTGACTTGGTCATTTTAAAAAAAGCTCGCAAGCTGAAAAAGTGTGAGCACCCCTGATGTAAAGCATACCATTGGAAGGACATTTAAGGTCTCCAAAAGGTCACAAAGTCTGTCCCCTCACGCCATGCCAACCAACACTGATACGTGCACACACTGGCTTCTAATGTGGTAAGATGTGAATTATTGTGATTGGCTGTCTCTGCAAGGGTCCATGGCTGCTGCAGCAGTGGGGGTCGGGTAATCACAAGCAGCTTATAAGAGACACAGAGTTATTGTAAGGGTTTGCTTTGATTTGGTGTTGAGATTGGCCGTTTTTCAGAAATTATGAACTATAAAGCAATTGACAAAAACTGTGTTTTCTCTTCTTAAACTATAAAAAACAACAGAAACTTTACAAACGTGCAGTTCATGTAAAACAGACCAAGAATTTACCAGAGTATGAGGCCTTTTGCCAAGAATAATGTGCTGCTTTTCCAATAGAGAAGATAAAGAACTTCATCAACAAGTACCCCAAGAGACTTCAGGCTGTTATTGATGATAAAGGGGGGGATAGAAAGTTAGAAACATAGAAAGGGGGCCATTTGAAAAGTTTCTGATATTATGATTTAAAAAGAGAAAACACAGTTTGACAATAAAGGGCTTCACTTAACCACTAACTGCAGGGAAAATCATGTATTTTTCTGAAAATTTACACAAAAAACAAAACAGGACGTAAGAGAAATGATGTACAGCCTCGCTCTTGAAAACTAAAGGCCTATACACATGTGTGCACCTCAGAAAGGAACACCACCGGTTACGGAAAATGTATAAGACGTTCTCTCCCACACATCGTTATCAGAAACACTAACTCCTCAAAATCTGTGCGTTAAGATTCAGAAAAGGCACTCCAGTAGCAGTATGGATGAAAGACCATCTCAGTCCCCCTCTGCCAGAGACTACGTGGAGTCTCTTCATCAGAATTCCAGAGCCACCCTCCTGTTTGGCAAGAACAATGTTCTGGTGCAGCCGGTAAAAGCCCTTAAATATTTCACCGTTATTTCAGTGTGTTTTTAATTCATTTTATTCAAAGTATTTGAATAATGTTAGCAAACATGGAATATAATAATGGTGGATCATGAAAGATTTCTGAAATATTTGTATTGATTAATGCTGCTTTGGGGAATCTTTGTTACATGCTTCTGATGCTTTCAGAGGGATGATATGGAAGCCGTTCCAGGATACCTCTCTCTGCACCAGACGGCTGACTGCATGACTCTGAAGTGGACGCCAAATCAACTAATGAATGGCTCAATGGGAGATCTCGACTACGAGAAGAGGTGGGACTCTTTTTCTGGCATGAAAGCAATGCACAAAACAGGAAAATATTTGTCATTGAGTTAAATAAAGCACATAATTTACATACATGCATATGTCTAAGAGTTTTTACGATATGTTTATTACGGATTTGCAGTCCAAAGATTACAACATCATCAATACGTACACAAGCACAAGCTAGCTCTATATTTTGAAGTAACCAAAGTAGATTTGATGGCTCAGGGGTGAATGACAAATTAACTTTTGTCTGTGTTTGACTTCCTCCAGCTGTCTGACTGGCCCCCACAGTGTCTGCTTCCAAAGCACACTTTTTAATAAAGTAAACTGGCTATAAATATTGAAATACAAACATACGTACAGAATCAAAGTTTTAGGCTGGTGAGAAAATGCAGAAATATGATTCATCTTTGAAAATTTTTAAAAATGCAAATGAATAAATCTAAATCCAGTCAATATTTGGTGATTAGCTGTGTAGCGCAATGGGTGTAATTGTGCGTTGGGCACATTTCAGGTTTTGAATGCATTCAAAAACTCTTTACATCATTATGGTAAGTATTATTTACTGTCAGAATCCAAGTAATAGGAATATTTTGCTGTAGCATTTTTGGGGTATTCCATCTTGAACTTGGCTTTTTGTTTGAGGAAAAAGTTTATGTCGGGTACATTTTTGTGGTTACTTTTCTAATTTTCCCTTATGGGTGCGTTCAAAAACTCTCTATATCATTATTGTAAGTAGTATTTACTGCCAGAAGCCAGAGTTTCTGAATATTTTACTGTAGCGTTTTTGACTTATTCCATTTTTTTTTTTTTTGGTCTCAAAATCTATTTAGTGAAATTTTTAGGCATATTTCATATTTCATAGTACATTTCTGCTTAGGGCACCCATTTGGCCAGCAGTGGCCTGGGTGTATGATCAATCAGTCTAACGCATATCTTCAAAAGTAGTCAATAATTGAGCCAGAAACAGCTGTGTAGGAGGCTTAAAACTGGGTGAGGAATAACCAAACTCTGCCAAGTTTAAATGTCAAACTGAGCAAAACAATGTATAAACAAGGTCTCTCTCCAGACAAAGGTTTCCAAGCAGACTGGAGTTTCAAGATGTGCTGAAACAGATGAAAGACACGGAAAAAATAAATAACCCTTCGATGTCCAGCTGTACAATAAGCTCAGAATGGGCAGAAACTAGTGAGACCCAGGTACACCCATCTTCTGTCTTGGGGAGTCTGGTCAGAAGTGGTCTAACAAAGCCACACTTCTGACATGGAAACAAGCCCAAGAGCCTCAAGTATGCCAGATAAACCAGTACCTGGGATGCAGAAAATGGCAGCAGGGGCCGTGGACTGATGAGAAAAAAATGTTTTTCATTTGGCTCCGGAAAAAATTGTTCATCGAAGAGCTGAAGACTGCTACAATAATAAGTGCCTGCAGGCAACAGTGAAGCATGGTGGAGGTTCTTTTAATGTTTGGGGCTGCTTTTCTGCAAATGTTGTTGGTGTTAATGGTTGGGGTAATGGTGATCTGAATACTGAGAAATACAGGCAGAAACTTTTCCAGCATGCAATACCATTTTAGAGTGATAGCATGGCCCCCACAGAGCCCTGATCCATACCAAATATTCAAGGCACAAGGTCCTCACACCAAATATTGATTTTATTTAGATTTCTCTCTGGTTGGCATTTTGTTAATTAATGAAATAAGTGATTAACACTTTCATTTGAAAGCATTCTTTGTTTACAGCATTCGTTCACGTCTGCACAGTACTTTATGCATTTTAGAATATTTCGGAATATTTTCATCCTAATTTCCTTTACCTGCATTTTAGTTCATATTTTTTTACTTCAGTATGCACTAAGCTAATATTATTAGTTATCCTGCTCTTTCGCCGCTATACGGGCAAACACGACGCAAACACGAAGAGCACTTGGTTGTTTTTAATAGTGCGATGAAAATAAGTGACATAGACATTCGTTTATTAAGATAACAAACAGGTAAGCTCAAAATGTTGAATGAAAATGCAGGAGTGTTTTTTTTTATTAAAGGATTTGATACGGTTTGGTTTCATTTGTCACTAGCTCTTAAAGTCTTCCATGTTCTCCTGCAGTGTTTTCTGGGACTATGCCATGACTATCCGCCTGGAGGAGATTGTGTATTTGCACTGCCATCAGCAGGGTAGGTTACATTGAGCCAGTTCCAGAACAACTGGCAACAGAACGACGTATTCAATTGTAATTTCTTTTATGTCCATAGATTGAGTGTAAACAAAGATTAGAAGCTGCAAATATTACATTGAAGTGAATGAGTATCCGTTCTCTTTTAGTTCAGTCAGGTGCACTCAAATATATGCCAATGTCCTCATTTCTTCTTGCCCTTTTTGTCTTCATCCAAGCACAAGATCAGCAGAGCGTTGAGGGAGTGAGCAGAATTACTCAAACACTGCTCCCGGAGAGGGATGACACTTTAAATTCAGGCTTTTCTAATATTACGAAGCAATGAAATGATGTCTCATGGCAACCGTAGCGTTATTGGGAATGATTTGAATATTAGGTTTTTGGATAATCTTCTTCAGATCCTGGATCTATTACGATGGACTTCACATTTTCAGATCATTTCTTTCAATTTAAAGCTTGTTTATCACAACACTGGACGCTGGTTATTCAGTCAAATGGTTTAAAAGATCTTTATGGTGGCATCTGAAAAAACTTACCCGAGTTAAAGTTCTCAGCACATTTATTTATTGATTTATTTACTTTTCTTTATAGATTCTAAATAAATGAAAATATAATTTAAGTTTTAAACATTTTTAATTCTTTGTTTGTGTATTTTTATAGAAGTACATAGTGGTGTGCATGTTTGAGCAGGGTCTTTCCCAACCCTCTCTAATCTCTCTCCTACATCACTTCCTGTCTCTCTCCTCTGTCCTTTCAAAAAATATCAATAAAGGCAATTGCCACAAAAATAAATCTTTAAATAATAATATGCTGAAAACATTTCCTGAATTTCTGAATTTAGATTTCTTAGAATTCTGGCCTGAAGCTGTTTTACAACATAATGTCTCATTAATGTGTCAAAATATTTAACCAAAATACAGTTTATTAAACGTCTTTTGGGAGGAGTCTATCTGGAGCCACACCCACTTCAATTATTCCATCGACCCTCTTCCATATAAGCTGTGCCTTCCTGTTTTTCCCTGACTCAGTCCGAATCAGCTTCACTCCCATCTACCTCCCCTTAACCTCTCATGGGGGTCTACTCGGACACATCCGAGCAAGAACGCAAGCTTTACGTTCGTACCCGCCACACACGCTTATGAACTTAAAGCAGGTCCAGATATTCGAACTCCTGCAAAGGCACTAAATGCCAATTTTATATATAAACAAGGTCAATATGCAATATACGCTCTTAAAATCCCTTTTTTACGGTACGGCCAGACATTTATGCGCTGTTCTTATGTTTCTCTGGGGTGCGCCTCACTTACCACATGGTGGTTTAAAGTGCATTCTATGTGTTTGTGTGAAGTGGACTGTGGGGGAACGGTGGTTCTGGTGAGTCAGGATGGGATTCAGAGGCCTCCTTTGCGGTTTCCTCGGGGAGGTCATCTCCTTCAGTTCCTCTCTTGTTTGGAAAACGGTCTTCTGCCTCATGGACAGTTAGATCCTCCTCTGTGGTCACAGAGAGGAAAGGTAATACGTCATAGATCATTTAGACATTATATGGAATAGATTAAAGGCATTTTCCATTTGGTTCATGTCATTGTGCCATGTAGGATTTGAAAGTTGATGCAGCAACACTGACTTTGACAAATTGACACAGAACATTTTTTATTGGACCAGGACCTCAATAAAAATGCCCTTCACCAAATCAGAACAAAACCTATAGTAGTCTCCATTAAATGTTACACTAAATATTTTTATTTTAAAGGAAAACTACGCAATTTTTAGTAAAATGTTGATGTCTCTAGAAACAACTAAACTGAAGTATTTGGTGCAAAAATATGAGTCTGGAAAACAGTGGAGCTATAACACACAAAAATAGTACTTTAATTATTTTGTTCAGTTGTAAAAACTTAGCAAGCTAGCTTTTACCGTAACCTATTCTTGATCCAATACATCACTTGTATTTTTTTCAGGGTAAAGTGTTCCCTAGGCTGAAAAAGAGATGTCCTCAGGGATCCACAGATTCTGTCTCAGACAAAGAAGAGGAAGAAGCAACAGATTACGTCTTCCGCATTGTTTTCCCAAACAGCCGGTCCGAATTTGGTAAGAGACAATATATTATAAATGTCATAACATCATAAACTTGGGTTTATAGAAGAGATCAGCTGAAGAGAGTTGAGGATTGGCTGGTTTTTTTTTGTTTTTTTTTTTACGTAAATGATTCAGCAAATGGCTGTAACATATCAATAAGTGCAAAGTGTAAGGGGTATTAATACTTTCTGCGCCCGCTGTATCTCTCCATTGAATATTCAATCCCATTTTCTGTCCAGAACATCTTGTGACTTGATGATAAATCCCATGTTTATGCATATTGAGCATATTTTACATTTTTACCAGCTGTGGTCCCATTTTTTTTTGAGTATTTTAAAACAATCGATACAAGTTGTGGAATCCTGAGGGGCGGGCTAGTCGAGCTTAAGAGGCCCATCCCTGTTGCGGCATCACAGGCCCAGTCACTCAGCGGGCCCCTTGGCGCCACAGTTAGACTGGGCAGAGGTGCGCCACTCCAAGATCTTTCAGTGCTCCCTCTTGACGGTGTGTTGCTCTCTCCTCGCAGCTCCCTGTGTGTTGCTGTTGGGTTGGGGGTCCTTCCCAGATGTGGTGCTGCCCTTTGTATTAGCATGCCCTAACGGGCAGCATCAAGCAACGCGGATTGGCCGGCTCCTTGTCACAACATCTCACCAGTTGCTAGATCTCTACACTGGCTGCTGGTCTCCTTCAGAATACAGTAGATTTAAAAATCCTGCTGCTCGTATATAAGTCATAATTTAGCACCTAAATACCTAACAGACATGTTCAGTGCATACACACCAAATAGGGAACTGCGATCTCTTGATTCAAATAAATTACAACTACCACGGGTTAATGGCAAAAAGGGCAAATACTCCTTTAGTTACCATCCGTGAAACTCTGCATGTATGTTAAGTCCATGACTGAACACATCTGCAACCTTAGAGTTTATTTTACTGGGCCACCTAGTGGCCACTTGGAATATCCAATTTTCTGAGACTAAAAATGGAACACATGTAGAGGACCAACACCTACAAAAAGTGTCAAGGGGAGTTTCTTAAACCCACAAGTATCATCTTTCATTTTCTGAGTTCTTTAATGTTTTAATGCAGTTTTATCCAAGGACCTCTTCAAATAAAGATTAGTCATAGTGCACAGGGCTGATAACACTTTGATTGCTGCTTGCAGCTTTGAGTATACAACGATTAACCTGGATTGTGAATGTTTTTATCCAAAGGGACTGATATTTCAAGGAATTACCAAATTTTCTCAGTTCTCGTCAGTTTACTAAACCCACAACTTTTGTGTTGCTAGTGCAGTACTCTACTGATTGAGTGCCCTTTTCTGCATAAAAGGAGTTTGTGACAGGATTTGGTTTGATTTTGATTTGGTAGTGGCACCAGAGCTGTTGGATCAGGGAGCAAACATGTGGCAGCCAACACCAAGGAAATCATCATGTTCTTCCTGCTCACAGAGTAGTTTCTCTGATGGAGGGCCACCCAATGGATGTAACCATGAAAGGTACAATGAGTCTTAAAGGGGTCATGAACTGGATTTTTATGTTGTTCTGTTTATGGAATTCCAATTTTATGGAAACATCAGCACTAGAGATTTATGTACTTACCTACGCTATAGTTTCATTTCAACAGTCAGCTTTTCAGCCAATCCAGAACTCTGATTAATCAAATTCCTAGTAAAATTATGCCTGATTTGTAAAAGTGTACAAGCGTGGTTGAGGAAGAGAGAGTAACAGCGTCGTGTGCATCAAAAAAACAACAAAATCTGTCATTTTGGAGCCTGTTTGTCTATAAAAAACAACACTGCATTGAAAAACGTTTTAGAACGCTTTTGTTTTTACACTAATGGCTCCAGGTTTATTCCAGTTGGTAGAGCTCTGCTTCTCTTTCAAACTCTGGCTTGCTCCTCGTTTCCCATTCTTTTCTCAGTATAAGCTCTGATGCTCTGTTCTAGGTCATACAACTACAAAACAACTGTTCTGCCTAAAATCATCGGAGCTTTTAATCCTTTAAAAAAGCTCCTGTGTAGCGAGCTGGAACTTTGCCTTTGTGTGACCATTAGCGTTAGCTAATGAAGGCGGAGCTGTGAGTATAGTGTCACTACAAGGGGAGATCCAAAGTCGAAAGAGAGAGAGAGTAACAGCGTTGTGTGCATCTAAGATCAACAAAAAACTCTGTTTGGAGTCACTGCATTGAAAAACGCTTTAGAAAGATTTTTCAGTTGGTAGAGCTCTGCTTCTCTTTCAAACGCTGGCTTGCTCCTCGTTTCCCATTCTTTTCTCAGAATAAGCTCTGATGATTGTGGGCAGACATTCGAACCTGTTTTACTATAAATAAAATAAAAACATTTTGAGTCCTGAAACATTCGCTGTAGCTTTTCTCTCTTATGTCTTATTTCTCAATGCATGACTCCTTTAAATTAAAAAACGATTGTAAAAAAAAAATCGCTTGAAAGGAAGTTTTTGTAATATAATGTGTCTCGGTTGCAGGACTCCTTTAAAGCTGCTCTGTGACAACATGAAATACCAAATAATCTCCCGGGCGTTCTATGGATGTTTGTATTCATACGTCTAAAGCTAAATTCCCATTAAGGTTGACATTCACATCATCCACTAACCTATTTTACTCTCTCAGGGCTGGCGTACTGTCGTCACTTGTCTACTGTGCGCACTCATTTGTCTGGCCTTGTCAATCATGCTATCGTGGAGCCAGATGCACCCAGTGACGCCTACCGTGGTCTCACGACAGAAGTGTGGCAGAAGTTTCTTCAAGACTGCAGTGTACGCACACACTCCTAAACATGCCTGAAGTACAAAGGAGCCCTATTCAAATGAGCATCTTTTCTAGACACTTATTAATATTCATTGGTCCCTAATCCCAGTTCCCTCATTCTCGTCACATACACAATATGAGTAATGCAAGAGACAGAGTGTCATAGTGACGCCAACAAAGGGCCAAATCGATGTAAGATCCATGCAGAAGGGCTGCATTCATTAGAATGTGGATATTGACTGACGAATTTATGACTAAAACATCTATACATGAGTGTTTATTGAATAAAATAGTGGGAACTCAATAACCCTTTCTTGGATTTCTGTTTTCTCCTGGGGTCAATTTAGCTGTGTTGAAATCAATTTTTGCCTGTTCTTTTTCAGACCTTTGAAGAAAAGGAGTTATTACGGCTAGTGTATTTTGGTGGAGTCGAGCCTACTTTACGCAAAGAGGTTTGGCCTTTCTTGCTGGGTCATTACCAGTTTGGAATGTCTGAGGTGGAAAGAAAAGAGGTCAGTGCCTTTTTCTGTGAAAACAAACCTCTGACCATCCATTTAAAAAAATTCCGGATAGCTTGGAAGATGCTGTAAAGGAAATAAAAGGTTAAGTAGTAATGACCCCGAGACCAAGGTAAAGGGCACGGCAATGGTGGCAGTTTATTCTGGTGATCCAATCCACTTTATTTCTAAAGCACATTTTATAAACATGTGGAGGGCCGCCCAATGGATGTAACCATGAAAAGTATAAAGAGTCTTAAAGGGGTCATGAACTGGATTTTAATTTTGTTCTGTTTATGGAATTCCAATTTTATGGAAACATCAGCACTAGAGATTTATGTACTTACCTACGCAATGGTTTCATTTCAACAGTCAGCCTTTCAGCTAATCCAGAACTCTGATTAATCAAATTCCTAGTAAAATTACGCCTGAATTACGCATTGAAAAACGCTTTAGAAAGATTTTTTCAGTTGGTAGAGCTCTGCTTCTCTTTCAAACGCTGGCTTGCTCCTCGTTTCCCATTCTTTTCTCAGAATAAGCTCTGATGATTGTGGGCAGAACAGTTGTTTTGTCATGACCTAGAATCCATTTTAAAAAATTCAGGATTGAATGGAAGATGCTGTAAAGGAAATAAAAAGTTAAATATTAACGACTCAGAGACCAAGGTAAAGGACACAGCAACGGCGGCAGGGTGATCCAATCCACTTTATTTTTAAAGCACATTTTATAAAGTTTCCAAAATGCTTCACAGAAATGATAATTAGGAGAAATAACATATTAGTTTAAAAGGAGCAAAAGTAAAATATACACATTAATAAAACACACAAGAAGACCACACAAACTCAAGCCGCGTTAATATCCCAAGAATAAAAACAGGTTTTAAGACGAGACTTAAAACATTCAACGAAGGGGAGGCAGGGCATTCCACAAGTGTGGTGCCACTACAGAAAAGGCCCAGAACTCCCTGGTTTTAAGTCTCATCCTGGGAACTGGAGCTGACATTCTCTGACCTCAGAGAATACGCAGGTATAAAAACCAGAACAAGCTCTGAGAGGTACTCTGGGGCTAGTCCGGATTTATAACCTTAAAAACAATAATTATAACCTTAAACTCAATTATAAAATGCACCGGCGTAATATCTCATTTTAGTTCTTGTTTAAAGTGGTGCGGCGGCTTTCTGGACTAACTGTAAGCGATGTATCATCTTTTGGTTAATCTCAGTGTAGATTACCGTGGTCCAGATGAGGTGGTAAAACATGCATCACCTGCTCAAAGTCTTTAAAAGGTGAGGATGACTTGAGTTTAGATAAAAACCGGAGATGATACCGGCAGACCTCACTATTCTATTTACTTGCTTATTGACAGATCAAGCGATTAAGCGTTAATCCTCATCAGAATCAGAATTCGCTTTGTTGCCAGGTGTGTTCGCACATACGAGGAATGTGTTTTTGTGCAGAGGCACTACAGTGCAACCGATTCACAAGACAAGAACCAGGTAATAAAAAATAAAATATAAATCCAAATTTACAGATTTACAAAATAGACGTTCTAAATGTACAAAATAGACATTCTAAGTTTACAAAAAGACATTCTAACACAGTATATAAATAAAAAATAGGCATTAAGTAGTGCAAGTGGAAAAGGAAATATGTGCAAAAGTGGACTGAATATCAGTCAGCAGTGCAAAAATTAGTGCAGAGTGGTATGCGCAGGAACGTGCACATCTCATGGACATGTAGAATCGCAGTGCTAGAGGGGATGGGACTGAAGAAGAGAGCGTGCCTTCCTAAGCAGTGTCTTTTAAACTCATACAAAGGGGGTAGGATCTCTAGCAGAGCTGTCAACCTCATTTCAGCTCATGGTGCACAATTTGAGCTTCTGGGAGCTGGACCAGACAAAACTTATTCATTATCTCAATTGATTCCTTTATTAATAGATCTTTTTATTCCTACTTACTGTTCTTGTTTTGCATTTTCAGAACCAGACTCTGAAAGTAAATATTCTAAAATGTTTTGAATGTTTACCATTTTTTTCTCATTTTATAATGTGCTTTAGACTCCCAGACTGGATTTGATCATGTCTAAGAGACCGGCCCAAGTCTCTCATTAAGATGTTAACATGAAATGTGATTTGTAGCATGTTTAAAAAACAGACTGTTGATAATTTGTCACAGATTTGGAGAGAGACATATGGTACAAAAGTTAAAAATACTAATTTGTCAAGTTCATCAGCAGGTTGCACTCTACTTAAGTGTACTACTTAAGTTTTGTTTACAATTTATTTCATTTTAAACTTATTTTAAGTGTGCTTGCTTTTTTACCACACAGTTTTATCTATCAAAATGCCTTATAAACATTTTTTGAATTCTAATTTGTGCTAAGCACGACAACTTTGGTGTAACTGTTCAGTGTGAAAACATTTTTTTTCTTTTACTTTAATTTAAAGGATACTTTAAAGATTTTACTTTAATAAATCATAAAATGACTTGATTTAATTATTAAACACAAATCAAACAAGATGTGGATCAATTTACATTAACAAGTTATTTGAATGGGCCTTGAATCACTTTGTACGGGGAACATTGGGCCCCCGTGTCAAAAAGGTTAAGAAACTCTGCTTCAGAAGTCAGGAACAAACCTTTCACTTCCACTCTTTGCACATCTCTGAGCTTCCAGTTTAGCTACCAAACTAAACAGTGGGTTAAATGGAATAACTCTCATGATTCCATTCAGCATCAAAGACTCCATCCATGATCCCCAGTTAGTGAAATTGATAACCCAAAATGATTCTCCATTACTGGGCTCATTTATTCTGCCAAACATTTGTATTTTAGCCTTTTTAAAAGGATTCCATTCTCGGAACATCTGCAGGTAGATGAAGGGATGCGAGCGGGCTATGAGCAGACCATGAGTGAATGGCTGGGGTGTGAAGCCATCGTCAGACAGAGAGAGAAAGAACAGCACGCTGTAGCTTTAGCCAAGTGTTCATCTGGAGCAAGTATAGACAGCGCCTCACAGAGAATAATCTACCGGGACTCTACGGTCAGCAACGAGGTGAGTAGAAAAAGGCATTTCAGTATTTAGCATTTGATGCTTCATTTACCCCATGGGTTTATCTTCCAGTCCTCTCAGAGCTGTAGTTCAGGCGGGAAAAGAGATTCCAGGCTTGAGAGCGACTCCAGCAGTGGCACTCAGGTAAATGTTTAATAAAAATTGTCGTTTGTTAATAAACGCTGGATTTTTTTAACGCATAGTGAAGGATGAAATGATGAACTATCCAAATGTACAATAGAAAAGGTTACTGGCTCCAAAACAAAGGAATCAGTTTAGGGATGGCGAGAAAGGTCATTGTCACGATCAGTTTGTTGAGAATGGAAATTCTCCAACAATTCTATCTGAAATCATTCTTTTAATTGAGTTTTCTGTGGGCTTTCCATTTTTTTTTCAACATTTTTCTCTTTTTTTTTCTGTCGGTGAACCCTTATAAATCTGAGGTCTTTTTAAGGGTTTCACTACTTTACAACTTGCTTTAATAAATGACCTTTAAAACAGTGTAATTACTTTACACCAGGGGTCACCAAACTTTTTGAAACCGAGAGCTGCTTCCTGGGTACTGATTAATGCAAAGGGCTACCACTTTGATTCCTTCTTCTGAATTTATTAATAATTAAGGATATTTTTCTCTGCAAAGACACTGGTCGTGTTAATTATTTCTCACAATGAATATCAACAATGAACAAAGAAGGTAGTAAACAGATAAATAGCACTATAACACTTTATACTTATATTTTGTCTTAGTGCAACCGTTTTTTAAATTGCAAAAAAAAAATGTATAAATGTCCAAAACGCTTCAAAATGATCACTTCTACAACAGTCCAAGGAAATCACAATGTCCAATGTACAAATAATAAATCATATAAATACAAAAAATGAGCTAAGATCATACATTTTTTTTACATTGTTAACATTAACAATTTTTACATTTTACTAACGCCTGGCATTCCGTGCAGTTTACCAGTATGTTGTACTCTGAGTGAGTCTTGCAGATGTGCATCTCGCGCATCTCCGCAACTCGCTGCTTTTTCTGCATTCAGTGCGCTACTCTGTGGATAGTTGGTAACTTGTGTGACCTGTCGTGAAATGTCTCTCTACATTGTGTCGCTTTTGAGACAATAAAATGATCTTTTAATGGGTCAGTCATCTCATTTTCTCTGCGCTGCTTTTTTGTTTCGTCATAGCGCGTGTTGGAAAAAATCCCAAAAGAAGAACACCGACACCACGAATCCAATTGATGTTAATTTTAATTCCCTATTTTTACATATGAAGTTTGGTACCTATTTTTGATCAAAATACAGATACCGATGGAGACACTACGCATCATAGAGGGAGAGAGAGGGAGAGAAGAGCAGCAGAATTTGCTGTTACACACTCTGACAGATCGACTGCAAAAACACGCTGTGAAAAACTAAACTCAAAAAGTCCCACAGTTAAAGAGTTATCTTAACCCAAACAAGGGTTGGTTACAGGGACTTAGTCACAATAACGGAAAAAGAGAATGAGAGAATAATAAAAGCAATAACTAAGCAAAATGTCACAGTGTCTCAGCTCACGGTAAACGCTGAGTACATCTCTGGATCAAAAAGCTTACAATTGATCAGTAAGGAATGAGAACTAATAGAATGGTACAGACACAGTTATAAATGCATTTGATAAATCATACATTTAGTATCTACAAAAATATGAAATATCACATTTCATAATTATTCTAACATACTGACCTTTCAACTCGATCAGGTCGTAGTTCATATATATAATATATTTTTTTTATTTATATATTGTCACATCAAACTTATGTGCAAGTGCTATTTAAACAAGGATAGCAGTCATATTAAATTAGATTCAGCTCACTGGAAAGTGGCACTATTTCAGCTATTTTTAGAACAGGTGGCGGACTGGCGGGTGACTCATGTGACCTGCTTTACATAATTCCAAAACAAGCACGAAATTGTACAAAAAATACAATTACAAGTAGTAAATTGTAAGTTTTTTTTACTGCACAAATCTCAAAAATTGACAGCAAATTTTTTGTTCCATGGTGCTTTGTTTTGTGCAAGAAGTTTTAAAAACACAAGCCTGTGTGTTGTATTTTCAAGGGTTATCCTTTATTTACACCACTAGATGGCACTTTACAGATTTGGGGTCTGTAAAACTAAACTGAAAAAAGACGAGCATTTTCTGCTCATTTTAATTTATTTCCAAAGTGTGTTCTGACCAGTAGTGACTGATGTTCCTCACATGCTTTCCTGGTAGTTCTTCATACCCTCACAGCCCTTCCCCAGGAGTAGCTTGTTTCCGTTTGGTTTGTTTCTCCAGGTGTTTGAGTCTGTTGAAGAGGTCGACCAAATCGAGCCTGAGCCCAAGAATGATGACGCCAAGCAGCTGTTGTCAAAAAAAATATCAAATGGAACACCCCAAAATGGTATCAGCTCTCCAGACTCTGGGCTTCCCTCTTCTAGAAACTTCTCTGTGGCTTCTGGTCAGTCTGACTGCTTGAGTACAGAAGACAGTGGGACCCATGAAGCAAACCTTAAACCCCAACAACATCTAACACAGGAGGAGGTTGCGTGTTGGGATGGGAAGACTTCTGATGAAAATGAGGCCAAACCAGTTGATGATGACGAATTATCTTTGGACGCAGTTGCTTCCCTGTCCAAACTATGCAACGAGGCCACTGAGAAATCAGAAGAAAGTCCAGAGGTCGACATCAGTTTCTTTGAGTCTCCTGCTGCATCTCAAAGCCAGATATCCAGGACGGAAAAGGACAAGTCTCCAGGGAGGATACCAACACCGGAAAAAACATCTCTGTGCGGGGGCACTGATTCTGATCATTCCCAAACACCAGAGTTCATGGAGATGACTCCATCAGAGAAGAAGATGAATGAGACTCGAGTACAAGTGCATATTGAAAGGCCCCACGAGGGATTCAAAGATGTGGGAGCAATTAAAGAGGAGCCCTTGACAGCGAAAGATCATACCGTATCAGATGTTGTCATAGCTGAAACCCTTGCATTGGTTTCAAAGGACCATGATGCAGTTGAAGAAATGTCAAAAAGCAAAGATAAGGAAACCAAGATCTGGACTGATGTAAGAACTGTGGAAGGAGGGAGCAAACCAAATACGGTTGTGGAATCCAATGAATCTCCAAGTGATGCTGGAACAATGTTAAGTATTAAACCAGAAATGCCCAGGAGGGCTCCAGTATTTGAAGAGACGGTTGTCCCACTGGTGCATGAAGCTTTCAGTACACGGGAGATGAGTGAAGCACAAGATGCTACCGAATCAGACGAGTCTCCCTCTGCTATTCAAATGGAAGATATTCCAACAGCTAAAGTATGGGAAAGGCGGAGTTCGACAAAAGGCAAACCAGCGGAGGTGGTAAGCTTGCCGGTATTGAAGCTCAGGTTGGAAGAAGCTCAAGGAAAGGCCAGCTCTGAAGATCGACGGAGCCCTCAGCTTGATTCTCTGGCTGTGAAGACAGAGAAGACTGAAGCTACCTCTCCTGTTTCCTCTATGGGGACGACATATTCCGTAAGTATTTGTTACTGAGAGGTATTTCTTATATTTATTCTTTTTAATCATCACGGTTCAATGCTTTTTATTGCAGCAAGAGCTTTTGGACCTCTACACTCTAAATCTGCATCGCATAGATAAAGATGTTCAGCGCTGTGACCGAAATTACTGGTATTTCACACCGGCTAATTTAGAGAAACTACGCAACATCATGTGCAGGTAACAACACATTGCACCTTATATCTTTACTGTTTTCTGCCTTATATTTCTGCTAAATTCTCGAATTGTTTTTTTTTTATTCCTATGAACAGTACAGCTAAATGTTGTTACAGAATATTAATTCAAAGTCCAAGTAAGAAGACTCTGAAAGCAAGGTTTTAGAAGATTTAACAGAAAATGCAGTTTTATTTAACTAAACCCATGCTGCATTGATACCAAAAGAAGGTCGGGGGAGGGATAAAGGGGAAATCGTTAGTCAGCCGCTAGCTATGTGCCTTTTTGTTGTGATGTAACTTCCTGTTCCATCTCAAACAATATTTGTTCTATTACAATGTTCAATAACTTTTTTTCACTCATACAAAGCTGTGTTTGTCAGATTAATTGCTCTGAAGGATCATAAGATTTGACATGCCATACTTGAGTCTAATTTCCTGTAAAACAAGCCATTTTTGTGATCTTAAATAACCTTTTTTTTTTACATAAAGCAATGTTTTTTAATCATTTTAAAACTTATAAATCACAAAAATTCCTCAGATTTATAAGTTCTTTTGGGTCAAGCCGTCTGCTATCTTACCACTTTATTTCTAATTTGCCTCTGGAGATCCGGATTGAAATGGAGGTTAAATACCGCTTCGAATTAAGTGCCATATAGCCCTTCACCTTAATTCACAAAGAAATGGGACACCCCTTCATGAACTCGCGTGAATCCACACCACTGATTAGTAGGGCTAAGGGGTATAAATAGAACTTAGCCTAATTGTAATTGTGATGAGCACTTAAAGTTTTGTTTTTATGTTGAATAAATTAAAAACCTGTAAGTTAGCCTGTCTATTACATTAACTAACATGAAATAATGTTATTACAGTATTGATTCAACATTCTTCAAAAATTTATAGTTTTGGTTAGTATGGCTAGTAAAATTTTAATGTTAAAAACATAAAAAATGTATGTGGCTGTGAAGAAAGTTACTAAATGTATTTTTTAGTTGAGCTAGGGTTAATTTTATTGTGCACATAACCTGTCGACCAAAGAACTTCTCATTGGATTTCAGTTGGATTAAATTCACATTTTGGTCTCATTTTAGCAAAAACAAAATCAATTTTCACATGGCCAATAACACTGCTGCTTTATTATCCAATAAAACTTGTTTTAGTTTGAATTTTAGAGGTCTAGGCTCAGTGGTGACGAGACGCGTGCAAACATGCAAGAGAACAGTGACAACATCCAGGATCAACATTGTGTACTGTTAGTTAAAATTACTGTATTTTTGCGCTGTATAAGATGCACCGGTATATAAGACGCTCCCTATTTTAAATGAGGAAGATCTAGAAAAAAAAAGATTCTGAACTACCGGTAAATACTGTAGTAAAATATTTTATATCAACTGTGTAAAAGTTAACAGCAGTTTAACCTCTTAAGCCCGAGAGTCCCCGGTACCGGGGACTTGCCCCCTTGTGCGTTACATTTTCAATCATAGCTCACTAACCCTGAGAATAACCCACACATATTAAATACTGTTGTGTTCAGCGGAAACTCCTCTAAAAACGTATCTAATTCAATTTCATATTCGTGAACCACAGCTCGAACGCCATGCAAATAAACAACAACATGTCCGGAGTATAATTCATGACCACGTTTTTTTTTATGTGCGATATGTATCCACAATATAAACGGAAACACCCAAACCATTACTTTAAATGAAAGCTAACAACCAGCTGAATCCAGCGATATGCAACTCATTTACATTGCATGAAGTATTTCAGAGCAGGGAGCGAAAGTTCCCCGAAAAAACGCCAGCAAAAACCAAGCAAGCATGTAAATCTTGTCTTACCTTTGCCGTTTTTTCAACAAAAAGTTATTTCCATAGCGATAAAAGTCAGTTTGTTGTTATGTCCGGTCGATAGCTTCGCGGAAACTCCATTTTGTGTTTTTTTCTGTTGCTCCCGTGCTCTCATACGTCACCAAATATGGAATGACTCCCCGTGCGTAAGAGGTGGTCTCTCCACGCTGCGCGTCGTGTGATTCGTTGGCGATGCTGTCTGTCTCAAAATGGTTGATCTCATTGGCTTCCTCAGAATCAGAGCTTTCCAGCGATATATAGAGCTCCCGGATTGGACAGATGGTCGGGGGTAGGGACACGCAGAAGCTCGAACGTCGAAAACGTTTGTGAATGAAAGGTTCCCAAAAGCGCAGCAAGATGGGGTAAATGAGCTTCCACCCCCCTTTTACAGCGTTTCTTTAGGAGTTTTTTTGCTGAAATCATGTCCCATAAGCAAGAAAACAAGACTATGAACGTAGCTGAAGCTTTGGACAAGATTTTTCCATATTTCAATTATTGTGCCAAATTGTGCCAAACTGTGCCAACATGGATTACGCCTGAACTTTGTTCAATCAAAACCTTTACAGAATATTAGTTCCTTGTAGTATGAACACCAAACTTGCTACAGATGTTCTTGACATGTAGTTGTTACAATTGATTGTGTTTATTTGCTTCGTTATAAGTAAAATAAGGAGATATTGGAGGAAACATGTGTTTTTTTTTTAGGCGGAGTTCATTTTTTGGCCATTCCAACATCAATTACTCTTACCCAGTGTTCTTGACTGTCAAATTAACTCATCCACACCACTCCCCAAGAACCTATCTTCATTTTGATACCAAGATTTGCAGTTTAGACCTTGTAAAAGCTGAGAAATGCCTTAAAAAGTAAAAGTATAGGATTTTCGGAAAATAGGCCTCAGGGCTTAAGAGGTTAAGAACAATTATATGCCAGATCGGATCTACCGTATTTTGGATCAGTACCAATGTATCAACTTTTCCCCCCTCAGTTTTGGGGAAGAAAAAGTGCGTCTTATACGGCGAAAAATACAGTACATTGAATTCCTTTTCATTTAAACATTGCAAGCATTATTTAAGTCATACAAAGATAAAGTAGCATAAACATTGAACCATATGTATGGTAATTTTGCAAATTAGGAGTTCAAATGTCCCTCTATTGATGGTTTCTGCAGTTATATCTGGCAACACCTTGAAATCGGATATGTCCAGGGCATGTGCGACCTTCTCGCCCCCCTGTTAGTTATCCTAGATGACGGTGAGTGCATTAGATCTCGTTTTAGAAGGTCATGTGACAAACCTTCATGTTTGCTTCTTACTGAATCTTTCAGAGGCCATGGCGTTCAGTTGTTTCTCTGAACTTATGAAAAGGATGAATCAAAATTTTCCTCACGGAGGTGCCATGGACACACACTTTGCCAACATGAGATCTTTGATCCAGGTTACAAACACTTTTTCTGCAATGTGTTCCAAATTCGTGAATTCGCTTCAGCCGTATGTGAATATTTCACTGTTGTGTTTAGATTTTAGATGCTGAGCTGTTTGAGCTAATGCATCAGAATGGAGACTACACACACTTCTACTTCTGCTACCGCTGGTTCCTTCTAGATTTTAAAAGAGGTAATGGTCGATTTCACGTGTACAGATAATACAGTAAATCTCTTTTAGGTCTTGTAGAGTCTTGAGTTTATTAGATTATTAGCTTGGAGTTATCAATCAGCATGTTGTCGTGTAAAACCTATACAATTGCAATTGACTTAGAGTTTAAAAACATGTGCATTGCAGTGTTTCCCTGAAGGGGTCTTTTCTGATCAGAATCTGTGCTTTGCATGCACCAAGACTGACTTAACCATGCAGGATATAGAGAGTTGGGTAGAGAAAAAAGGGACTAGCAAATAACATGAACAGCGTGGTTCTAATAAAAGGATTTGGTACAGACCTGTTCTAAAGAAAAGACAACTAAATTTACTTATTTTGTAATATACCACTAAAAGGAATATGAAATACAATTTATGGAACCTTAGCTAGTTGAGGTCAAACTGCAAAGATGTTTCTGTTTCCTGTCATTTCTGCCAATGCATCAATGGTAGCCCGTAGAATCATGAGAGAGAAACTTATGGAATATGGCACACTGACACTCCTTTATATAATAACCAAATTTGGAGTCTCTAACTCAAAATCTCTAGCAACACCCCTAGTCTAAAATGACATGTTTATTCTAATTACTTTTACATTGTGAATTTTCCCAGTTATTCTTTGGCTCAGGACAAATAATTTTTGACTCTATTGTCATTTTGCTCTCATCATTTTGAGTTTTATTATAAACCTACTTTTGCAACATTACTCCTAGTCTGTTTGTCTGCTTTGATTACATTTAGTCCAATCACAACCCAAAACTCTCTAAAGTGGTTGTACGGCTACAACTCTGCAACACTTTATCTTACTGACACCAAACTTGGTGGATTTTGTAACAAGAATGATATGAGTTTGCATGCACAGTTTAGGCATGGTTGCCCCTAGTGGTCGGGAGATTCTCAAAATTGGTAAGTAAGCCTATATATTTGAAACCGTTTGTCCCAAAATGAAAAAATTGGTGTCAACATGCTCAGTTTCGAAAATCACAGTATTTTGTAAAAGCATTATCATACAATTTCACTAGTTTGCATGAATGTTTGGCACAATGCCCCGGAGTGTCCAACAATTTTAAGTCAGTGCCACTTTTTCTAAATATAAAGATATTTAGAAAATGCTAATTTTGCTAGCGTTAGCTTATCGTCTTGTAATGAGCTCACACATTTTATCGTGCTGTCCACCATATTCAACTAGGTTAAAAACATTCTTTTTCAAACCCCTACCATACTGTTTAATTTGGATTAAAACAGAAAACAAAATGCTTTTATTTCATGTTTTATGTTTTATGTTTAAACCATTCACTTCTGGACCAGGTTGGGTCTGAAGCTTTACATCTCCAACTAGTGTTAGTCTCAGTACCTAGTGCGGACCCCAACACATTAGTTGTCAACACAGTTTTCCTATAATCACAAAATGCTGGTCACTGCTCTTTAGTTATATTTTAGATTATTTTAGAGACCATCAGAAAAGTATATAAGAAAGAACAGAAACCAAATCCAAGTTTTTATAACATAGAGAGTAAGAACATCACTCCCTGTTAGCAAGGCTACATGAAGAGTTGGAATATTGTGGAATGAATGAACTGCTAACCTTTTAGCAAACCTAAAAATAATCCAAAATAATCAGTTAAAAGTATGGGTTACACTAATGATCCACTCATTCAAATGGTTGGGGAAACACTGTATTGTATGAACATTTTGGTCATTCAACAAATAATGAGGCAAAGTCTTTGATGGTTTGAATAACGGCCTTTCTGCTGTTCCATACTAATTTACTTTCCATTTTTTTGAAAGACGGCTCATAATTTAGAGGGGTTTTTTTTTACTTCTTTTTCTTAATATTTCTCCACAGAGTTGGTGTATGATGATGTGTTTGCGGTCTGGGAGGCCATCTGGGCAGCAAAGTGTGTTTCCTCCAGCCATTTTGTGCTCTTTATTGCTCTTGCATTGGTGGAGATCTATAGAGACATCATCCTGGAAAACAACATGGACTTCACAGACATCATCAAGTTTTTCAATGGTAACTCATTATTATTCATGAATTAAACCTTTAAAACCTAGCGACATGTAGCTCTGAATGAATCACAGTTGCAATCTTGTTTTTTTTTAAAGTGTTTAAAAAATAATGATTTACTGTAATGCACAGAACTTTTTTTTACATTTAATACTTGGTTCACATTGTTGGGCTATTATGCTGTTATTAGATAACATATTGTCATAAATTGTTTTACTTCGGACAGAAATTGCATCTCCTCCTAGATCATTCAAGCTCCATTGTCTTTACATGGGGTCAAAAATTCGTAAAACAGCAACCTCAACACGAGAATGGCGTTTTGTTTGTTACTTCATAGTAATAACTTACATTTTATTCCCTAGCAACCAAACTGTTTACCCTAGCAACCAAATTTTGTTCACTCTATCTCAACTCTGGTAAATGGTAGAGACATGGGGTTGATTTATTTTACTGACATTGGGAACATTATATTCAAACACTGACTCCCCGATAGCATAGCAACCAGAACCTTTACCATAGCAACCAATTTAGCATATCTCTATCTCAGCTAAGGAAAATCATAAATACGTGGGGGTTGGTTTATTTCACTCAGAGAAACATAGTGAACATTATTTGATGTCACTGAACCCTCCATAGCAACAAGACTTTATCATAGCAACCAATATACCAAATCTGTATCTCGTCTTAGAAAAGTCATTGAGACATGGGGGTTTGTTAATGTTACTCATAATGACATCAGGAAAAACACTTTCAAAATTTACAAACTAACATCAATGTGTAATGTCCTATATCTAATAAGCTAATTAAGTTCAGCTGGCTGATAATATAATTATGTCCTTTTTGTTCTAATCTTGTATTCTTCTCAGAAATGGCTGAGCATCACAACATCAAGCAGATTCTGACTCTCGCTCGAGACCTGGTGTGCAAAGTACAGACGCTTATTGAGAACAAGTAACACAGTCACCTCTCTCTTCTGATGTTGATCAAGTCTCCCAGAATCCCTTTCTGCAATCCTGGGTGAACCTAAGCTTCCAAGTGTAACTTCTCCAATGTCTTGGTCTCCCTGCAGTCACACTATGTGAGAAGAGTCATGCGGCTCTTTTTTAATCAGGTGTACATCACAGTATATATTTTATATGTAGGTGCTGTTTACTGGAAACCATAAGCTGTTTCCGATCCCAGAGAGCTACCTTACAGTATACTGCCTATATTTACCGACAGCCTCAGAAAAAAGGGATTTCCTCCAGTTTTATTCAAATTAGGTTGAATGAAAAAAAAAGTCTGTTTTACCAGTGAGATTGTATTATCCAACACGTGATGCTGCCTTTAAAACCAAATTAGCATAGATCACATTTAGGATGCCTTAAGATAAGGGCAGCTAATAAGGGTTCTGAGATTTTACTGCTAACACTGCCTTGTATCTAAATACATTTGTTTTATTGTACACATACAACTTAATAAAATAGAGATATAAATGTGAATTAAAGAGTGTGAACACTCTTAAACAGCCATTAGTGTTTCCCCTACCATTCAACCACCCAAGAAATGATCAATATAAAATTCCCGCTAAAATTGTCTATGAGCTTATGATTGGATTAAATGCTGAAAAATCCATGTTAATCCATCAAACTTGTGTTGACCATTTCATGCACTTGACAATAGCCATGTTTCCATCCACAGATGTGAATTAAAATCATTTTGTAAAACTGGAATATCGCATAAAATATTTGCGAATAAAGCACCATCCAATGAGTCCAAGAGAACAAAATTGTCATTTCCTGATTTGTGCAAATATCAAAAGAAAAATTGCAGTTTATGAGTTAGGTCTTTTTTCGTATTTGATGACTTACTTGCGTCTAAAAACACGTAGAAGAAACGCAAAATGTGCAATCATCTCATCTTGCTTTTGGAGGTGGTGAAGTGCTCTTTGGGATCGCAGTTGGTCTAGACGGTTCTATAAATGCCTTTCCATTATAGCTTATGCACATTTTTTTTTTCTTATTGGATCAAAAGTTTATCCTACTCAGTTGTGTGCTTAATTTTTTTATGCACATTTCAAAATTATGCATTTCCATTCTGGGTTTTTTATGTGATATTCCAAAATGTGCATGAAAATTGGTGGATGTAGATGTAACTATTGTCTCAAATAATCGATGTCAAAATTCTCTGAAATAAATATCATGTTTGGCCCTCCAGTACCAATCATCTAACTCTTATACTGTAATAATCAGTGAGCTTATACTGACTAGTCTGCGATGAACAGGATGTAGTCACACATTTCTTTACAATCAGAGAATCGCATCACATTCGCCTGATTTAAGGCCTCTACACACCAATCCAAATTGAGACTCGCTTAAGATGGCTTCTCAGTAGGGTGTTCTCTTTTCTTGAAATATTGGTGCAATGGCGCTCCCTGCCTGAAGATGTCATTAGCCATCAACTCAATGGCAATGGAATTCTTGCACGAAGACGCAAGAAGTCCATCACGAGCGACATTTCTTCTGCATTTACAGCGACTTACATTTGAATGAACATATTGTTTCTATCAGTTCATGCTTTCCCTGGGATTGAACCCACAACCTTTGCGTTGTTAGCGCAATGCTCTACCAACTGAGCCACAGGAAAGCTGGAAAGAGTTCTGGTTTAAAATCTAATATATTGGAGTTCCGAAAAAGTGTGTTGATAGCTTTCAAAGGCAGCGACACCAAAAGGTATACGGCGCACACTGTTGTGTTCATTTACATTTTCAGTTTCCCTGCCGTCGTCAACCGTAGAAAACAGTTCTCATAAACATACATCGACGGTTTTTGTCCCATCAGCAGGGTTTTCAGTAAACATTTTAGCAGTGATTAGCAAACAGCACGGAGGGAGTTAGTAACTGGTGCTTTGCCGGTGATTTTTGCCTTGAATGACCACACAGTTGGGGAATGGTGATGAAAAGAGCCGCTGTACACTTACTGATGGTTGTACGATGCATAATAACTACTGTAGCATTCCCAAACCTTCATCATTAGACCCGCCATGTCCTAAAATAGAAGAAAAAAACTCTCTAATGAAGTGAAGGAGCTTAAAAAGCAGCTGCATAAGACACAAATTCAGCATTAATTCGGATTGAACCGTGTATCTTTGAGACTGTGTATGATTAAAACCCCTTTTCCATCTTGCTGGAGGGTGCTTTAGCTGTTTTTTTGCACATCTGTGACGTTAATCTTGGAGAGATCCTGGAGACAGCGGCTGTAGAACGTAGCCATAGCAAAAATGGAACATACTATTGTGAAGAGTGCGGAAGTCTACGTGCAAGTAATCCACAGTGCACCAGAAACCCTCTTTCTTGACATTTTTGTAATCTTTATGATGTTTGTCAAACTGGTTTTCTTTGATTTCTTCTCCGTCATCTTCTTCCTGCTCTTCTTCTTCTTCTTTCCTGTTTCATTGGTCGTTTCTTCTGTGTTATCGTCATCTTCTTCTTTGCTCTTTCCCCGTGTGGTGCAGTGTGCATCTGTTGTACCGCAAACGCCATCTTCAGGCAGGGAGAATCATTACATCAGTATTTCCTCTACCCAGGCGAAGAGCATCCTGCTGAGAAGCCTTCCGGGGCTTATTGACTTCAAGGTTAGTTCAAGGCACATATACAGAAGGAGCCTAGATGTCGACTTGTTGGTTCAACTCAATATTGATTTGATTTAAAATATCTCTTTGGTTCATTCACTGAATTTTGTCCATTGATGAAACGAAGGATCAACACTTCCATTAGCATTCTACTGTGTCACAAAGTGGAGTGTTTCTTTAATAATGGCGTATGCTTGTTTGGGAAATGAGATGTGACCAGACTCTAGTGTCAAAATTTACACAGTGTACCTTATAATAACCCAATAATACCCAATGCCCAATAACACCCAATAATAATAATTAAAAAAAAAAAAAAGGTTTTGATGAATCTATTTTCTCTTTGCAAGCCAGTTTCAGTCTTTCCCTTATAGATCACAATAAAGTAGATCCTTGTATTCAGTCATCAAGTACCAGTACTCTAATTACTCAAGTAATGTGCCAGGATCTTACATTTGCAGTGTTTACCTGCAGCAGTGGAGCTTTTCAGTCTTCGGAACTTTGGTGAATGTTTGTCGGCTGCTTTTTTCATTGTCATGTCTTTTCTGTGAGTAGTTTTACTAAACCAGGTTAGGTTACTGATTTGTTATTACTGGACAATCCATAGGAAAGAATCTACATTTTTCCAGGCATTTAACTGTTTTTACAAACGAAAATCTACCGTGTTTTGTTTTTATGTGTTTGTGTCAATCTTTGGATGTGTAAGTATTTCAGAACTCGACCAAGCGTTGTCTACTACATGTTTTCTTGCTATCCGTGGATTGTACAGAAAATACATGCTATATTTATGAAATAGAATCTATATTATTAACGTATTGATGGTTTCATATATTCAGAATGGAAACAGACTCTATGGAGTTGATTGTTGTGTAAAATGTTTGTGGCGTTTGTCACCTAAATCAGCTTTTTCTGCCACTGCTCATATTAATAATAGCTCGATGTTTTGATGGTTATTTGTTCTGTGGCTGATCAGGTACGTTCAGAAGAACAGGAATCTATCATCTATTCAAATCCTATTAGTGTATTCAGACTACTGTGAACACATAAAACGCTTTTGTTCTGAGTAATGTGTGATTCTTTGCAGAATTTATTATTTTCGCATGGAAAATTCCTTCTAAAAATGACCGGTTGTACACTTCTTTTAATCTGAATGTAAGCGGCTCTCAGTTTGTCGTGTGAATGTTCTTGATAATTTGTTGTCAATCACTGAAAAGTGTTTTACGTTTTAAATAGAATAAAAGAAGAATTATAAATGTAATTGTTTGAAAACTGAATAAAATGGAATTACACTTATTTTTCCAACATTTACAATCTAATTAATTTTCGTTTGTGTGTGCATAATTTCTAATCAAGGCTAATTTATTGTAGTTGAAAATTAACAAAACAATATTTAAGTCAATATTATTTTTAGGAATTACTTTGGTCATTGACTTTAGAACATGCCACTGTTGTCCTATTGCATGCAAATGTAACCTGATTTGCATAATTAATCTTGTTAAGCATTAAATTGCACTTTAAGCTGATGATTATTATCTTGCAAAACAACTACTGAAAAAAAAGACGTTTAAAGAGACCAACACAGTGGAGAATTTATGAAAGATTTCAAAAACTTTGAAAAGAGGTTTCTGAAGACCCAAGAACAACTTCCAACAACGCAATAGTGAAGGACTGAACTATGTCTGTAATTACTGTTTCAACAAAGACAATCATTAGTGCCCGGCACCAAAATACACTGCGAGGATGCCAACTTGGTACATTTCATCTTCCACCCCTTATTTTCACCCCAAGGTTCAATAATTGGTCTCAGATATATCAGCGCGCTGGTTTGCAGAATGAGTGTATATTCTTGAAGTCCTCCCGGAGAGTTGCGTGGCCCCCTGATTTAAAGGGGGATGATGGAGTTTCGTCATTGCCTTTGACCCTCGACGGCAGATCAGAGGGTTGTATCTGGTATCTGTGATGAGCTGTTGCTCGGTTGTCACAGGCCAATGAAATTGTTGTATGGTTAAACAAAGAAGGGCCTGGTTACAGTTTCAGTTTTGTCCTAAGATTATCGCAGGCCCACAGATAAATGCTAACCTCCCCAGCATTCTCACCACGACATATTTCTGTTATCTGCTTTGCATGATCACACGATGTTCCCCAGCTCTAGTCAGCGCTACATTTTCAATAGAATTAATGCATTGGCAAGGCTTTCATGGATGCGTAGAAACTGCATTCTCTCCAACACCTGTGAACACACACAGCACATAGAGAACAACAGCGTGTCAACACTGAAATGCTGGACTCCTGGACCTGAAAGTATAACGAAACAGAGAGGAGAGCACTTTTCTCTTATACATCTCTCAGAGCAACTTCTTGTATTTGCTTAATATCTCACATCAATACTGAATGCTACAAGTATAATCATGTACAATTGAGTTAAAGAGTTACACTTGTTCTAGCATAATGGCTCGCACTGCCTGAGCTCATACGGATTTTTAAAAAAATAATATGATCAACGATTAACATATTCTGCTAGAGAAACTAATGAAACTCAAAGGTTAATGCTGAGGCCACACTGCTAAAGGAATAATGATTCTTCAAACTCTGGCTTTATAACAAAATAACAATTCTCTCTGCTTTGAGTTCTCAGCTTTTATCTGAGCACTACTTGAGATGAACTCAGAATGGGGAATTTTGAACACATGTGTCTCACACGGTGACCAGTAAGCCTTATTCCAGGTCCAGATTGTTAAGAACCTTGTCTAATACCATTGGTAGTTAACGGTATAAAACGGTATAAAAAGCACATCAAAATGAATCATGATCTAATGGCCATACATTAACATCTAAATGAAATAGAATTGAATATAGAAACTACTAAATCAATTCATTCTGAATCAACAAAATGCAACTGAAGAATGAAGAATAATCATCACAACCCAAAGCCTGTGTCACCTCTGGTGTAAAAATGTATCATAATGAGGAAATTATATCTTGACTGCCCTTCACAAAGCCCAATCTTGGATACCACAAAAAGATTTTGTGGTATTAAAAAATATTGGTAAAGTGTTTCCTATGGATGATTTGCTGTTGCGAACCCTTAACTGGGAATAGCCGAAAAGAAGTTTCATATATTTAAATAAAATAAAACAAAAATGTAAATTAATATAAAATAAAAAACTGTTCGCCCGAACAGGGACTTGAACCCTGGACCCTCAGATTAAAAGTCTGATGCTCTACCGACTGAGCTATCCGGGCTCTTGAAAGGGGAGGAGTTCTCTTTCTTTAAGAAAATATTTGCGCGACCCTTGTGGTTGTTCTTTTAGATATGCAATGCAGTGTTATCCTTAGTACAACTGATATCTGAAAGCAATTTTTAATTCTGTGCTCGAGTGTAATTCCGTACAAGGACGTGAAAGATAAGAGAATACGATTTTTGCCATGATGTGTAACCTGGGCTTATGGGCAATGCGGCCTGCACATCATCGACGTTGCGTTTTGTTCTTGTCAGCTTTACGTGCTGTTCTTTCGGCCAACAGAACGTCTTGGTCCCGCTACAGGTCTAAACGTGAATTAAGTTCATCTGCTTGGACTTCTAAGGTAAATAAATATTATTTAAAACCACGTTTAAATGTATACATTCAAATAACTCAACAATTCAACCCTTATTAGTCGAAGACTAATAACTAGCTAAACACATTAATCTGTTTTGCAGGTTCCTCAAGTACCTTCATGGGAGCCCATAGCTGAACACCAGCTTCCACCGGTACGGGCACATTTTTACAAGTATACAACATTGTATTTTAAGTTTTGTGCTGCCTAAACAAAGGTGATTAATGCTGCAAGCAGCAATCCAAGGGATCTCGAACCACAGAAGTTTGTTAAAGTACGACACAAGCAAAAATGGCCATTTTTGTAGGAACTTCCTGTTGAGTTCGGAAATGCAATCCATATTACTTATTTTAAAGTCTTGGTACGCTACACGTGCTGAATTTCATTCAACTACGAAAAATTGTTAGTGAACCATAAGCTGAAAGGTGTTAAGTGGTGCTATAGAGAAATTTTTCAACATTCACTTTTCAAACCCCATTCAGGTGTAAATTTTCACCACTTATGCTGTGTTTGCGAAATTCTGTGACTTTTAGAGCACATTTGACCCTCAAAAATACTTCAAAAGCCACAAAACAATAGTAGTCTGAGCAATTTCAATAGAGTTTTATGCGCCATTCTTGCTCTTACCCTAAATTTGAGATGGACTTTATCATTATCTATACAAAAGATGCGAGTAACATTTTCGAAATTGGCCAACACTCAAGAACATTGAGGAAACTTGTAGAAAGAATATTGAAAAGTAAAAGCATGTTCAGAACTTGTGTACTTGTTATTTTGAGTATGCTTGGAAATTAATATTCATGTTTTTTATCAGGCAACAAAAATCTCACCAGAACTGGTGGACAAACTGGAGAGATTAGCTCTGGTTGACTTTGGCAGTAAAGAAGGTGTAGAATGTCTGGAGAAAGCCATCACCTTTGCTAATCAGCTTCATGCTGTTAACACAGATGGTGTGGAACCAATGGATTCGGTTCTAGAAGACAGGTATTCACCTTTGGTCGTTTGGTAGCAGACAACACTTTTTATTTTAATTGTTTTATTCACTCTTCTACTTTACAGCTTCACTTAAAAGTTAAATATTGATAACTTTTGGTGCAAATTAATTCCATTCACATCATTGTTAGTTACTGTTGCCAACAACTTCACACATGTTTGTTTTGCTGACATTTTGTTGTCAAATTAACTCAAAACTACATTTTCATGTGAACTTCTGTTGAGCACAGAGAACTGTATCTGAGAGATGATTCAGTGACCGAAGGCGAGTGTGCAGATAAACTGCTCCAGCTGGCCAAACACTCACTAGAGGAATACTACCTTGCACCGCCAGGTAAAGAGAAGCAACATGTTCTTGGAATTCTGGTTGGTGATAATTTTGTAGTTTTCCACCATATTTTGGTACTGCTCTTCAGATTAGATGAAGATACCTGGCCCAAAAATGAAAGACACGTTTACATAATGTGAAACTCTTGTACTTGAACCAAATCAAGTGTGATACGCAAATGAAAACGTGCGTGAAATGGCGATCACTCGCGCACTAGTTTAAACGTATTTAAGTCTGACTAAATCACAGATGGGCCTGTAAAAATCGGTATATACTGAAAAAAAGAGTTAAATATGTTTTTTATTGTGAAAATAATTGTGCTAAACACACCCCCATCTCATAACTGGCAGGGGGAAGTGTCCTTCGTACATGAAACCTGAAAGAAATAGCACCACAAATTCTCTTTTCTCCACGTTTTTGACAAAAAGGTTCCTGTGGTCCGACACCAACAGAATAAACCAGGATTTTTCTCGACATCCAGGATTTTTTCTCTGTGTTTTTTGATTTCTTCTCTGTCCTCGTCTTTTTCTTTCCTGTTTCCCTGTGTGGAGCAGAGTGCATCTGTTTTCCCGCAAACGCCATCTTCAGGCAGGGAGTGTCAATGCATCAATATTTCCTCGACCCACCCTGCTGAGAAGCCATCCTAGGATTTGTGTAAATTAGAGGATTTTCACTCCTGTCCCATCCCACTCCCAGAGAAAAAAATCTTGTCCGATCCCAATCCTAGACCAGAGTAAATAAATAAATCCTGTCCTGTCCCACTCCTGTAGAACTGACTCCTGGTCCCATCCCACTCCCACTCAAAATGACTCCCACTGCCATCCAACTCCTGCCAGCTTAACAAATACCTGTAGTCTTTTGAAATGGATTCCAGTTTAGTAAAAACAGGACATTGGTCACACAGTGACATTGGTCACATCAACCATTTTAGTTAACCGAACCCTAAGAAAATTGTGTTTGTATCATTTTTTTTTGCCATTTTTCTTTTTAGAGGAAATAAAACTTTCAAAATCTGGCAAATTTTTGTTAGTTTTTTTTTGTTATAAATGCTCAGAACAGTGTGTAATAACAAAAAAAGGATTTGAAATTTCATCAAGTTTCTCTTTATAAACAACTATAAATGTATGAATATTATATTTACAGTGAAATCTCAGCTAAACTGTTGCTAAAGCGATATCTCCGGCGACAGCTTCAGTGTTAAAGGGTTCACTTCTGTTGCCAACCCGGAATAAACGTGCTCTTTAGACTTCTGTGTTTTGATGCGCTGAAAGTTATACAAAAAATCGGCGCATCTCGTTTGGATTGCTTAACACAGAAAATTCTAATCTATTAATGGTGTTCCCGCTCCTGCCTGCTCCCGTTGATTTTTATTCCCGTCCCATCCCGATCACGAGGTGTACAAAAGTTTATCCCATCCTATGGGAATCACGAGACCTGCGGGAAATCCCAACAAATGTCATCCTCTAGTGTGAATCTCAGATCAGATCAGTGGGTAGAGGGTTTTAAATACTAGCATTTAAACTAGTGTGTAAGTGATCGCCACCTAGTGTATGCTGGATTTGGTACATTCCCTTTCCGGGTTCAGAACTTGTAAATTAGTTTTTTAATCACATTATGTACATTCATATTACACCTCTCACCTGCCTTTGTGTCTTGTGTCACCTGCCCATTTTTCTCCACTAAATTAAATTTCTTTATTTTTTCTATGTACGTAGGAAACATTCCTTTGCCGAAGAGTGAAGAGAGATCTGCCGTTCTTTAACACCCTTAATATTGAATCAAATGTAACCAATTTAATCAATCCAAATAAAATGAAATACATACATTACTTGGTCTGTGTCTTGAGTCTCATAATGGTCTTGTTAAAAGTGAAGCTTCAGCGTTCTACATCAGCTGCAGGTGAGCTAGTCCCAAAACAAGAACCCATGTGTGGAATGGTTTACTGTCTTATAAAACAGCTTTGGGATGAATAATGACATTAGTAGGTAGTCTCGGCTAAAAAAAAAGAACACTGACTTGTATGGAAGCTCATTTCCGCCAGGTTTAACCTAAACAAGTGTAACCTACAATTGCAACTTTTGTATCTCAAAAGTGTGACTTTTGTACCTCCAAATTGTCACTTTTTGTACCTCAAAATTGTCACGTTTGTGCCTCGGGAATTGACACTTTTCTGCCTCAAAATTGTCACTTTTGTACCTCAAATTTGTCACTTTTGTATCTCAAAAGTGTCACTTTTGTACCTCAAAATTGTCACTTTTGTGCCTCAAAAATGGCACTTTTGTGCCTCAAAAATGGCAGTTTTGTGCCTCAAAATTGGCACTTTTGTACCTCTAAATTGGCACTTTTGTGCCTCAAAATTGTGACTTTTTATCTGGCCAGAGGGGTCCCATTTCGCTCAATCTAACAGTGTATGTGACAAATAAAGGTGAGTGACTCGGCTTTTTAAGTAAAAATTGTTTATGCAATTTTTTTTTTTACTTCGCGGAAAAGGGCTCCCATAGACCTGTGCCTTCCATTTATGCATTTCACAGATGCTTTTATCCCAATAACATAGCAGATCAAGAGGAAAAAGCATAATGAATGTGTAACAAAGGTCTTGTTTGTTGACCTACGGGAATGGCTTACTGAAATCAGCAGCTTATAAAGTGTGTAATGGTTCTTTATGCTTGATAAACAGCACTGTCTTAAAATAAACTATTTAGTTTTACTCACCTATACAGTAAATATCCTCATCCATCAAAATCCGGTATCTGTAGGGGTCATGTCATCACTTCTTATTTAAGCAGAAGATGCTTAATGACTGGCTGTATGTTTGGAGTCATTTTCCTGCTGCAGAATACATTTGAGGGCATTTTTTATCCTTAGCAAATCTTCTACTACCTTTGCAGAAATTTAGCCCCAAACATTTAAGGAACCTCCACCATGCTTAACATGCCATTCGTTAGCGTTTCAACAAACAGCCTTGTGCTTCTTTCAAATTTTGTCTCATCATTCCAGAGGACTCCCAGTTTTTCTTTTTTGTGCTTACTTTACCGTCTTGGCCTTGTTCTCACGTTAGAGGCTTTTTGTTTGTTAACTCTTTAAAGAACCCTTCTGGCCAGACTTCTCTGGACAGTAGATGGGTGTAAGGCAAGGCGATCTTTACTTGTATCGCACATTGTACACATTGGTGTTTCAAATAAAACAGTCAGAGATTAAAAAAAAAGTGTTACAAA
>SRMA01024342.1:0-28316 GCA_007224835.1 Danionella cerebrum
CCAATGGAGTTCATATAAAATGTTTACTCGTGAAGACGTTTTCATTTTTATTTTGCTTATATGCCGCGTAGATGTCAAATTTATTTGTAACACATTGTTTAATTATAAATATAAGTTTAAAAGAATGCAATCGCCCAAGGCAAGTTGCTCACAGCAGTGAATATTGTAATTTATGAATGTACAGCATTATACAAACTTCAGATGTTTATATTTTCTTTGCGTATTCATTAGAATAATTAACATTTAACGTAAAAAGAAGGATAAAACAAAGTAAAAATGTGTTGATATGATATAATATAAAAAGCTTTAGATGTTTATATTTTATTTGCATTAGACTGACTACTTAAAAGATATTTGTTTGTGAAATGTTGTTTGCATTCATTTGTAATAAACTCCCTGGTGCTGCTTTTTGGTCCATGTGCAAAAAAAAAGCAAAGCAGAAAGACTGTAATGAAATCACAATGCCTATTTTGAGGTTTTGTGTGCAACTTATAGGATAAATACCACACATTAATTGTGATGAAGCATAAAGGGCCTAATAGACAATGAAACTGAAACAGCTTGTTTTGCCCTGTAAATCTAGTTTATGGATCTATGTGATTTTTATTGTGAATATGTGTTCCACGTGATCAGAATTTGACAACCTAATACAATTTTATCATGCTTAAAATGTCCATTGAACCTAAATTCATGTTAGATGTGCACATTCTGATCATGCTCAACCAGTGATAACAATAACATAAAGTCCATTATTTCAGCATAACACTATATCAGTATAACAAGGTGCCAATAATGCAAAGGAAAGGCAGGTAAACATTTAGTTTTATTCAAAGTGACTCAGTTCCATCATTGTTCTATCATTTCCACAATGGAATAATGTTTCTGTCCCTGTTTATATAAGGCCAGTGTCCTGTACTTGTTCCAACCCTGTTTCCAAGTATACACCAGCAGCTCCATACAAGGTTTTTATCAGTGTGTATCTAAACACTATAATGTGCAGGGATGGTAACAACATATCGACTGCATTACCAAGGACATGCCAAATGGTACTGCAGTATCCAGAAAATGCTCTTTCTTTCTCCTCTTACTTTAAAAAAATGTATGCATGGAGTATTGTTCAGATGTTTGGACTGCGACAAATAAAACACAGCTTAGAAAGCTGCAGATTGTTCAGAACAGAGCTACAGATTGATGCTGCAATGCTTATATCAAACTAGCTCTCACGATGATCATCTGGTTAACAGTTAATATCAGGTGTGCTTTACTATTATTTATGGGTATTAATTGTTGGTTTACCACTCGTTTTAGTTCATCAAAAATAATATCCCAGGGAAATACAGTTATGAAACTAGATTTTGGAGGGTGATAATCTAACAATTCTTAGATAATCTGGCAACATTTCAAAAGTTAAGAAACAAATAAAGATAATTTTAGACTCAGCATAAGATAATGAATCCGGTGAGAAAGAAACGCTTTGGTGTGTGTTTTTATTTTAATTCTATTTTTGACTCTTAAAGCTGTAAAAATTAGCTTTCCCCAATCATCAGTTATTGCGCCACCAAGTGATCACAGGTGGAACAGCATTTAAAACTGCAGTTTACCAATTTTGACATAGGTTACCAGGATATTGTCCCAAAAAATATTTCAACTCGTAAATATTTAGGCTCGTTAGCGTTGCCTGGGGGCCATGATGCTTTGAGATGGGATTTTGTTTTATTGCCTGTATCATTAGGTTAGTTGAACAGATCTCGCTTGAATACATCTTCTAACTAAGGATCAGTCGTAGAGCGCATTGTAATGACTTGGCCACCGAGAGGCGATGGCGACGTAGGTGCTCGAGCCCTTGATCGCTGCTTGCAGCTTTAATTATTTTTTTTTTTTCTTCTAACGTGTTTTTGCGGGCACTTTTGAGGGCCTAAACATGCGTGAAAAGTCACCAAATTTTGCACACACATCAGAACCGGTGAAAATTTACGTCTAATTGTGGTTTGAAAAGCGGGTGTGGTAAAATGACTCTAGAGCGCCACCTAACGCGTTGTAGCTTATGATGCGCTATGAGTTTGTCGTAGGTGAATGAAATTCGCCATGCATGTGTAGGGTACTAAAACTTAAATATAAGTAAATGGGATCTCATTTCCAAAATCGACAGGAAGTCAGCTATTTCGCAAAAACCTCTAAAAATGGCCATTTTGCTCACGTCGTACTTTAACGAACTCCTCCTAGAGATTTCATCTGTTCGTCTCAAAACTCGTTCAGCACTATCTTAAGACATATGGGATGTTAAATTGCGAAGCTTTTTTGACTTCGATAAACTATGTGCGCACAGCGGTCATCTAAAGTCGAAATTTTGTCGTAAACAGGAAGTTGTTATAACTCGGCCAAGCAATGTCCGATCCAGTTCAATTTCGCCATGTAGGTTAAGAGTGAATATCTTAACAAATGCACATAGCGATATACAGTGTCAGTTATAGCGCCACCTAGTGGCAACATGTAATAGACCCTTTTCTGTTTTTTTATACTTGTATTTCAGGCTGTATTGCGAGTACATGTTTGAAAATCAGTACACTTATGCAAGGGATCAGGACCAACAAAAAAGTCAATAGGATTCAGTTTCCAAAACCGACAGGAAGTCGGTTATTTTTTTACTATTGTATGAAATTGAGCACAGTTTCAGGCTTTGTACTTTAACGAACTCCTCCTAGAAAATTCATCTGTTCATCTTCAAAGTTGTTCAGTATTCTCTCAAGGCATATGGGATGTTAAATTGCGAAGCTTTTTTGACTTCATTTCACGATGCGCGAATGGCAGTCCTCGAAAGTCGAACTTTTTCTATGAACAGGAAGTGGTTAATAACTCAGCAATGCAATGTCTGATCGGGTTAAAATTCATCATGCGTGTTAAGAGTCCATGTCTGAAGGATTTCATAGAGCGATATACAGTGTCAGTTATAGCGCCACCTAATGGCAGCATGCAATATAGCATTTTTTGCTGTTTTTTACTGCTATTTCAGACTGTGTTTAAAGGACATGCTTGAAAATTGCCACACTCATGTTACAGATCAAGACAAACAAAAAATTCAATTGGAGCGAGTTTCCAAAATCAACAGGAAGTTAAATATTTTGCAAAAAACCCTTAAAATGGCACTTTTCCATGTCTCATACTTTAACAAACTCCTCCTAGAGAATTCATCTGTTCATCTCCAAAGTTGTTCAGTATTTTCGCAAGGCATATGGGATGTTAAATTGCGAAGATTTTTTGACTTCATTTTACGATGCGCGAATGGCAGTCCTCGAAAGTCTAACTTTTTATATGAACAGGAAGTGGTTAATAACTCAGCAATGCAATTTCTGATCGGGTTAAAATTTGTCGCGCGTGTTAAGAGTCCACGTCTGAAGGATTTCATAGAGCGAAATACAGTGTCAGTTATAGCGCCACCTAATGGCAGCATGCAATATAGCATTTTCTTCAGTTTTTTACTGCTATTTCAGACTGTGTTTAAAGGACATGCTTGAAAATTGCCACACTTATGTTACAGATCAAGACAAACAAAAAAGTCAATTGCAGCGATTTTCCAAAATCAAAAGGAAGTTAATTATTTTGCAAAAAACCTTTAAAATGGCTGTAGGGTTCTGTCGCTTTAAGGCATGGTTGCCAGGGTAGCGGTTTTCCCGCACAATTGGGCTATTTTAGAAAAGGAGTTGCGGGAAAAAATACGGAGTTGCGGGTTGCGTTTTTTTGGGCTACATTTATAATGTACCCGGGCCACAAAAAAATAAATAATAATAATAAATAATAATTGTGGACAAAGATAAAAGGGAACCTTTTATTAGTGGGTGTTGATCCCGGGAATGAATACTTGGCAACAAACGCTGCTTCTTGCGAGACGCAAATAGGCGCGCGCGCCACATGTGCTTTTGACATAACCAATCAAGCATCATCATCATCACGTCACTCCTTGAGAGCGTTGTAGTCAGAAGCGTCGGTTCGGTTGTCTGTGGATGAACAAGTACAAGTAGGCACTTCTGACTAGGGTCAAAAAAAAATTCAGAGAGCACATGTTCTTATTTGACCTTTATTGTATGAGATTGTGTATTAAAAAAGCACAATGTGTGATATTAAGAATTTGGGTTAGACAAAAGGCCAATACTTTAAACTTAAACTTATATAAATTTTTTAAGGCCCTTTGTGGGAATCCAGCCGTTGTCTAATCTGATTGGACACTGAAAAATTGGGCTAGTTTTCATTCCATTTGGGCGGATTTTGAGTTGTCATTGGGCTGGAAATATTTCTGGGACCTGGCAACCCTGCTTTAAGGGGAAACCCCGCAGGGGCCAGGGAATACTGTGGCTTTAAGAGAGCACAAAACAAAAACTTGGTCATGAATTATACTCCGGACATGTTGTTGTTTATTTGCATGGCGTTAGAGCTGTGGTTAACGGATATGAAATTGAATTAGATTTTTAGAGGAGTTTTCGCTGAGCACAACGGTATGTGATATGTGTGGGGTCATTCTCAGGGTTAGTGAACTATGAGCGGAAATGTATTGCACAAGGGGGCAAGTCCCCGGTACCTGTGACTCTCGGGCTTAAAGGTACGTTCACATCGAACGCGGTTCGCGCGGAAATAAAGCGCAACTCGCGAGTGAATGCACGCGTGTTTACTTTGTGTTTGATCGGCAGAGCCGCTGAATGCACGCAAGACATTCAGGTGTTGACTGGAATGCGCGGATCTGTGGGAGAAGCTACAGAGGCGCAGCATTGGTTTGGAAAATGGCGGACGGGATTGTTAAGTTTCTATCTGCACCACCAAGCTTGTGTTCAGGGCTGTGGCTAGGAGCTTAGAATCCTACAAAGAGGAACCCTGCTCGGCGTGGTTCACCTACATTTCCACAGGAGCTTCAGTTTGAACCCCAGCCGCGTTCAGCGGGAGCTTCGACTGATCCAACCCCACCTCCCTGACCTGTTGCACGGGCAGCTCCAGCAGGAAACCCGCGCGTCTGTCTCTGGTCAGTATTCATGATAAGTTCTGTGTAAATAATGACCAAGAACCTCCTAACCTAACGAACGGACGGGACTTTAATAAAAAGATAAATAACTTTCGTTTTTAACAATTAAAGCAACATGTTAAAAATGCTGTAATCATATAATGTAATTACTGTATTTGTTTAATTTAGAAATTTCAGATTTATACAGTATATTGTTGTATTTCTAAGTAATCTTAAATTAACTATAGATTAACTTGGTTCTAGTGAAGCAATAAACTGTGGTTTGCTTTAGTTTTTATTACAGTATACTCATATATTAAAGTAAAATATAACTTATAGTTGTACTTGTGGGGAATATATATTCCACAGCAATATCAGAATTACAAAGAAATGTTAACCTTCTTCACTGTAGTACAGTTAAAACAGTGCATATGTAAATGTTTTTTATTGCTAGAGTTTGAATAATAAAACTTGTTAAACAGTGGATTGAATGTAATACTGATGGTGAAACAAGTAAATCAGAGCAAATGCTAAATACAGGTAAAGTTAGAAAGTTTAAACAGTAATGATGTTGAAGACAATAGTGTAGTACAAACACATTTGCTGTCGTGGATCTGCAATCAGTTCTGCAACTAAATGTTTGTCTTCTCTCCTTTGAGATTGACGGTGGAGACTCCAACCTGGTCATCATCATCATCAGCAGCAGCAGCTTCATTGCTGGTATTTCCTGAGATTCCAAGATTGTCTCGGATACTGGGACTGTTGTAGCATGGAACTGTTTGGTGGAGGTGTTCATGGCTGTGCACTTCACTGATGAACGAAGGTCCATTACTGAAGGTTGTGAGAATAGGAGTCTCTTTGGAGGTCCTGCTCTGCCTGGAAGCACTGGACGAATATATTAAAGGGTTTCTCTAGAGCCCAGCTGATGGTTTCATTAAAGCCTTGTTTCGAACTCTCGTGATTTCCATGATTCATGTTATGTTCTTGTTTTCAAATAAAAAATGGAGTCAACCTTCAAATAAAATCCATGTCACGAAGCTTCTTTTTCATGACACAGCACCAGTCCAATCACACATAGCATATTATATTATATTATATATATTATAATTACTTCCAAGCAAGATAGTTTTATTTAGTCTTATTATTAAATCAACGAACTCCTCCTAGAGATTTTATCTGCTCACTTCAAACTCCAGAAATCTTCTCTTAAGGTATGTGGGATGTTAAATTCTGAAGCTTTTATTACTTTGATAAACGATGTACGTACACCAGTCATCGAAATTTGACGGTTCGCCATAAACAGGAAGTTATTATAACTCAGCCATACAATGTCTGATCGATCCCAAATGTGCCAACTATACTAAAAGTCCCTGTCTGAACACATCTACAACATTAATCATCGGTTATAGCGCCCCCCAGTGATCACAGGTGGAACAGCATTTTTACCAATTTTGACAGGTTCCCAGAATATTGGCCAAAACAAAAAAAAAAAATATTTCAACTCATAAATATTTAGACTCGTTAGCACCACCTGGGGGTCATGACGCTTTGAGAAGGGATTTTTTACTTGAGTTGCCTGTGTCATTAGGTAATTTGAACAGTTCTCGCTTGAATACGTATTCTAACTAAGGATCGGTCGTAGAGCGCATTGTAACCAATTGGCCACCCGAGGCCATGGCGACGTAGGTGCTCGAGCCCTTGATCGCTGCTTGCAGCTTTAATTACTATTATTATTATTATTTTTTTTCTTCTAACGTGTTTTTGCGGGCACTTTTGAGGGCCTAAACATGCGTGAAAAGTCACCAAATTTTGCACACACATCAGAACCGGTGAAAATTTACGTCTAATTGTGTTTCAAAAAGCGGGTGTGGTAAAATGACTCTAGAGCGCCACCTAACGCGTTGTAGCTTATGATGCGCTATGAGTGTGTCGTAGGCGAATGAAATTCGCCACGCATGTGTAGGGTACTAAAACTTAAATATAAGCAAATGGGATCTCATTTCCAAAATCGACAGGAAGTCAGCTATTTCCCAAAAACCTCTAAAAATAGCCATTTTTGCTCACGCCGTACTTTAACGAACTCCTCCTAGAGATTTCATCTGTTCGTCTCAAAACTCGTTCAGCACCATCTTAAGGCATATGGGATGTTAAATTGCGAAGCTTTTTTGACTTCGATAAACTATGTGCGCACAGCGGTCATCCAAAGTCGAAATTTGGTCGTAAACAGGAAGTTGTTATAACTCGGCCAAGCAATGTCCGATCCAGTTCAAATTCGCCATGTAGGTTAAGATTGAATATCTTAACAAATGCAAATAGTGATATACAGTGTCAGTTATAGCACCACCTAGTGGCAACATGTAATAGACCATTTTCTGTTGTTTTATACTTGTATTTCAAGCTGTATTGGGAGTACATGTTTGAAAATCAGTACACTTATGTAAGGGATCAGGACCAACAAAAAAGTCAATAGGATTCAGTTTCCAAAACCCACAGGAAGTCGGTTATTTTTTACTATTGTATGAAATTGAGCACAGTTTCAGGCTTTGTACTTCAACGAACTCCTCCTAGAGAATTCATCTGTTCATCTTCAAAGTTGTTCAGTATTCTCTCAAGGGATATGGGATGTTAAATTGCGAAGCTTTTTTGACTTCATTTTACGATGCGCGAATGGCAGTCCTCGAAAGTTTGACTTTTTCTTTGAACAGGAAGTGGTTAATAACTCAGCAATGCAATGTCTGATCAGGTTAAAATTCGTCATGCGTGTTAAGAGTCCATGTCTGAAGGAGTTCATAGAGCGAAATACAGTGTCAGTTATAGCGCCACCTAATGGCAGCATGCAATATAGCATTTTCTGTTGTGTTTTACTGCTATTTCAGACTGTGTTTAAAGGACATGCTTGAAAATTGCCACACTTATGTTGTAGATCAAGACAAACAAAAAAGTCAATTGGAGCGAGTTTCCAAAATCAACAGGAAGTTAAATATTTTGCAAAAAACCCTTAAAAAGGCACTTTTTTCATGTCTCATACTTCAACGAACTCCTCCTAGAGATTTTATCTGCTCACCTTCAAACTCCAGAAATCTTCTCTTAAGGTATGTGGGATGTTATATCGCGAAGCTTTTATTACTTTAATAAACGATGTACGTACACCAGTCAATGAAATTTGACGTTTTGCCATAAACAGGAAGTTATTATAACTCAGCCATATAATGTCTGATCGATCCCAAATGTACCAACTATACTAAAAGTCCCTGTCTGAACACATCTACAACATTAATCATCGACTATAGCGCCACCAAGTGATCACAGGTGGAACAGCCTTTAAAACTGCATGTTTACCAATTTTGACAGGTTACCAGAATAATGGCCAAAACAGTCTCAAAAAATATTTCAACTCATAAATATTTAGACTCGTTAGCGCCGCCTGGGGGTCATGATGCTTGGAGATGGGATTTTTTTTGCTTGAGTTGCCTGTATCGTTTGGTTATTTGAACCGATCTCGCTTGAATACGTCTTCTAACTAAGGATCAGTCATAGAGCGCATTGTAACGACTTGGCCACCGAGAGGCGATGGCGACGTAGGTGCTCGAGCCCTTGATCGCTGCTTGCAGCTTTAATTATTATTATTTTTGTAACGTGTTTTTGCGGGCACTTTTGAGGGCCTAAACATGCGTGAAAAGTCACCGAATTTTGCACACACATCAGAACCTGCGAAAATTTACGTCTAATGGTGTTTCGAAAAGCGGTTGTGGTAAAATGACTCTACAGCGCCACCTAACGCGTTGTAGCTTATGATGCGCCATGAGTTTGTCGTAGGTGAATGAAATTCGCCACGCATGTGTAGGGTACTAAAACTTAAATATAAGTAAATGGGATCTCATTTCCAAAATCGACAGGAAGTCAGCTATTTCCCAAAAACCTCTAAAAATGGCCATTTTTGCTCACGTCGTACTTTAACGAACTCCTCCTAGAGATTTCATCTGTTCGTCTCAAAACTCGTTCAGCACTATCTTAAGGCATATGGGATGTTAAATTGCGAAGCTTTTTTGACTTCGATAACCTATGTGCGCACAGCGGTCATCCAAAGTCGAAATTTTGTCGTAAACAGGAAGTTGTTATAACTCGCCAAGCAATGTCCGATCCAGTTCAAATTCGCCATGTAGGTTAAGAGTGAATATCTTAACAAATGCAAATAGCGATATACAGTGTCAGTTTTAGCGCCACCTAGTGGCAACATGTAATAGACCCTTTTCTGTTGTTTTATACTTGTATTTCAGGCTGTATTGCGAGTACATGTTTGAAAATCAGTACACTTATATAAGGGATCAGGACCAACAAAAAAGTCAATAGGATTCAGTTTCCAAAACCGACAGGAAGTCGGTTATTTTTTTTTTTTTTATGAAATTGAGCACAGTTTCAGGCTTTGTACTTTAACGAACTCCTCCTAGAGAATTCATCTGTTCATCTTCAAAGTTGTTCAGTATTCTCTCAAGGCATATGGGATGTTAAATTGCGAAGCTTTTTTGACTTCATTTTACGATGCGCGAATGGCAGTCCTCGAAAGTCGAACTTTTTCTTTGAACAGGAAGTGGTTAATAACTCAGCAATGCAATGTCTGATCGGGTTAAAATTCATCATGCGTGTTAAGAGTCCATGTCTGAAGGATTTCATAGAGCGATATACAGTGTCAGTTATAGCGCCACCTAATGGCAGCATGCAATATAGCATTTTCTGCTGTTTTTTACTGCTATTTCAGACTGTGTTTAAAGGACATCCTTGAAAATTGCCACACTTATGTTGCAGACCAAGACAAACAAAAAAGTCAATTGCATCGATTTTCCAAAATCAACAGGAAGTTAATTATTTAGCAAAAAACCCTTAAAATTGCACTTTTCCATGTCTCATACTTTAACAAACTCCTCCTAGAGAATTCATCTGTTCATCTCCAAAGTTGTTCAGTATTTTCGCAAGGCATATGGGATGTTAAATTGCGAAGATTTTTTGACTTCATTTTACGATGCGCGAATGGCAGTCCTCGAAAGTCTAACTTTTTCTATGAACAGGAAGTGGTTAATAACTCAGCAATGCAATTTCTGATCGGGTTAAAATTTGTCAAGCGTGTTAAGAGTCCACGTCTGAAAGATTTCATATAGCGAAATACAGTGTCAGTTATAGCGCCACCTAATGGCAGCATGCAATATAGCATTTTCTTCAGTTTTTTACTGCTATTTCAGACTGTGTTTAAAGGACATGCTTGAAAATTGCCACACTTATGTTACAGATCAAGACAAACAAAAAAGTCATTTGCAGCGATTTTCCAAAATCAAAAGGAAGTTAATTATTTTGCAAAAAACCCTTAAAATGGCTGTAGGGTTCTGTCGCTTTAAGGCATGGTTGCCAGGGTAGCGGTTTTCCCGCACAATTGGGCTATTTTAGAAAAGGAGTTGCGGGAAAAAATACGGAGTTGCGGGTTGCGTTTTTTTGGGCTACATTTATAATGTACCGCGGCCACAAAAAAATAAATAATAATAATAAATAATAATTGTGGACAAAGATAAAAGGGAACCTTTTATTAGTGGGTGTTGATCCCCGGGAATGAATACTTGGCAACAAACGCTGCTTCTTGCGAGACGCAAATAGGCGCGCGCGCCACATGTGCTTTTGACATAACCAATCAAGCATCATCATCATCACGTCACTCCTTGAGAGCGTTGTAGTCAGAAAGTCGGTTCGGTTGTCTGTGGATGAACAAGTACAAGTAGGCACTTCTGACTAGGGTCAAAAAAAATTCAGAGAGCACATGTTCTTATTTGACCTTTATTGTATGAGATTGTGTATTAAAAAAAGCACAATGTGTGATATTAAGAATTTGGGTTAGACAAAAGGCCAATACTTTAAACTTAAACTTATATAAATTTTTTAAGGCCCTTTGTGGGAATCCAGCCGTTGTCTAATCTGATTGGACACTGAAAAATTGGGCTAGTTTTCATTCCATTTGGGCGGATTTTGAGTTGTCATTGGGCTGGAAATATTTCTGGGACCTGGCAACCCTGCTTTAAGGGGAAACCCCGCAGGGGCCAGGGAATACTGTGGCTTTAAGAGAGCACAAAACAAAAACTTGGTCATGAATTATACTCCGGACATGTTGTTGTTTATTTGCATGGCGTTAGAGCTGTGGTGAACGGATATGAAATTGAATTAGATTTTTAGAGGAGTTTTCGCTGAGCACAACGGTATGTGATATGTGTAGGGTCATTCTCAGGGTTAGTGAACTATGAGCGGAAATGTATTGCACAAGGGGGCAAGTCCCCGGTACCTGGGATTCTCGGGCTTAAAGGTACGTTCACATCGAACGCGGTTCGCGCGGAAATAAAGCGCAACTCGCGAGTGAATGCACGCGTGTTTACTTTGTGTTTGATCGGCAGAGCCGCTGAATGCACGCAAGACATTCAGGTGTTGACTGGAATGCGCGGATTTGTGGGAGAAGCTACAGAGGCGCAGCATTGGTTTGGAAAATGGCGGACGGGATTGTTAAGTTTCTATCTGCACCACCAAGCTTTAAATTGCTCCACAACATCAAAACCGTGTTCAGGGCTGTGGCTAGGAGCTTAGAATCCTACAAAGAGGAACCCTGCTCGGCGTGGTTCACCTACATTTCCACAGGAGCTTCAGTTTGAACCCCAGTCGCGTTCAGCGGGAGCTTCGACTGATCCAACCCCAGCTCCTAACCTGTTGCACGGGCAGCTCCAGCAGGAAACCCGCGCGTCTGTCTCTGGTCAGTATTCATGATAAATTCTGTGTAAATAATGACCAAGAACCTCCTAACCTAACGAACGGACGGGACTTTAATAAAAAGATAAATAACTTTCGTTTTTAACAATTAAAACAACATGTTAAAAATGCTGTAATCATATAATGTAATTACTGTATTTGTTTAATTTAGAAATTTCAGATTTATACAGTATATTGTTGTATTTCTAAGTAATCTTAAATTAACTATAGATTAACTTGGTTCTAGTGAAGCAATAAACTGTGGTTTGCTTTAGTTTTTATTACAGTATACTCATATATTAAAGTAAAACATAACTTATAGTTGTACTTGTGGTGAATATATATTCCACAGCAACATCAGAATTACCAAAGAATGTTAACCTTAAAATACTTCACTGTAGTACAGTTAAAACACTGCTGTTATATGTAAATGTCAGGGTTTTTTAATTGCTAGAGTTTGAATAATAAAACTTGTTAAACAGTGGATTGAATGTAATACTGATGGTGAAACAAGTAAATCAGAGCAAATGCTACATACAGGTAAAGTTAGAAAGTTTAAACAGTAATGATGTTGAAGACACCAGTGTAGTACAAACACATTTGCAGTCGTGGATCTGCAATCAGTTCTGCAACTAAATGTTTGTCTTCTCTCCTTTGAGATTGACGGTGGAGACTCCAACCTGGTCATCAGCATCAGCAGCTTCATTGCTGGTATTTCCTGAGATTCCAAGATTGTCTCGGATACTGGGACTGTTGTAGCATGGAACTGTTTGGTGGAGGTGTTCTTGGCTGTGCACTTCACTGATGAACGAAGGTCCATTACTGAAGGTTGTGAGAAGAGGAGTCTCTTTGGAGGTCCTGCTCTGCCTGGAGGCACTGGACGAATATATTAAAGGGTTTCTCTAGAGCCCAGCTGATGGTTTCATTAAAGCCTTGTTTCGAACGCTCGTGATTTCCATGATTCATGTTATGTTCTTGTTTTCACATAAAAAATGGAGTCAACCTTCAAATAATACCCACGTCTTGAAGCTTGTTTCTCATGACACAACACCAGTCCAATCACACATAGCATATTATATTATATTATATATATTATAATTACTTCCAAGCAAGATAGTTTTATTTAGTCTTTAATTATTAAATCAACGAACTCCTCCTAAGAGATTTTATCTGCTCACTTTCAAACTCCAGAAATCTTCTCTTAAGGTAAGTTGGATGTTAAATTGCGAAGCTTTTATTACTTTGATAAACGATGTACGTACACCAGTCATTGAAATTTGATGTTTCGCCATAAACAGGAAGTTATTATAACTCAGCCATACAATGTCTGATCGATCCCAAATGTACCAAGTATACTAAAAGTCCCTGTCTGAACACATCTACAACATTAATCATTGGTTATAGCGCCACCAACTGATCACAGGTGGAACAGCATTTTTACCAATTTTGACAGGTTCTCAGAATATTGGCCAAAACAGTCCCAAAAAATATTTCAACTCGTAAATATTTAGACTCGTTAGCACCACCTGGGGGTCATGACGCTTTGAGAAGGGATTTTTTTTACTTGAGTTGCCTGTGTCATTAGGTAATTTGAACAGTTCTCGCTTGAATACGCATTGTAACGAATTGGCCACCGAGAGGCGATGGCGACGTAGGTGCTCGAGCCCTTGATCGCTGCTTGCAGCTTTAATTATTATTTTTTTTCTTCTAACGTGTTTTTGGGGCACTTTTGAGGGCCTAAACATGCGTAAAAAGTCACCAAATTTTGCACACACATCAGAACCTGCGAAAATTTACGTCTAATTGTGTTTCGAAAAGCGGGTGTCGTAAAATGACTCTACAGCGCCACCTAACGCGTTGTAGCTTATGATGCGCTATGAGTTTGTCGTAGGCGAATAAAATTCGCCACGCATGTGAAGGGTACTAAAACTTAAATATAAGTAAATGGGATCTCACTTCCAAAATCGACAGGAAGTCAGCTATTTCCCAAAAACCTCTAAAAATGGCCATTTTTGCTCACGTCGTACTTTAACGAACTCCTCCTAGAGATTTCATCTGTTCGTCTCAAAACTCGTTCAGCACTATCTTAAGGCATATGGGATGTTAAATTGCGAAGCTTTTTTGACTTCAATAAACTATGTGCGCACAGCGGTCATCTAAAGTCGAAATTTTGTCGTAAACAGGAAGTTGTTATAACTCGGCCAAGCAATGTCCGATCCAGTTCAAATTCGCTATGTATGTTAAGAGTCCATATCTTAACAAATCCAAATAGCGATATACAGTGACATTTATAGCGCCACCTAGTGCCAACATGTAATAGACCATTTTCTGTTGTTTTATACTTGTATTTCAGGCTGTATTGCGAGTACATGTTTCAAAATCAGTACACGTATGTAGGGCATCAGGACCAACAAAAAAGTCAATAGGAATCAGTTTCCAAAACCGACAGGAAGTCGGTTATTTTTTATTATTTTATGTAATTGAGCATAGTTTCAGGGTTTGTACTTTAACGAACTCCTCCTAGAGAATTAATCTGTTCATCTCCAAAGTATTTCAGTATTCTCTCAAGGCATATGGGATGTTAAATTGCGAAGCTTTTTTGACTTCATTTTACGATGCGCGAATGGCAGTCCTCGAAAGTCGAACTTTTTCTTTGAACTGGAAGTGGTTAATAACTCAGCAATGCAATGTCTGATCAGGTTAAAATTCGTCATGCGTGTTAAGAGTCCATGTCTGAAGGATTTCATAGAGTGAAATACAGTGTCAGTTATAGCGCCACCTAATGGCAGCATGCAATATAGCTATTTCTGCTGTTTTTTACTGCTATTTCAGACTGTGTTTAAAGGACATCCTTCAAAATTGCCACACTTATGTTGCAGATCAAGACAAACAAAAAAGTCAATTGGAGTGAGTTTCCAAAATCAACAGGAAGTTAATTATTTAGCAAAAAACACTTAAAATGGCACTTTTTTCATGTCTCATACTTCAACGAACACGTCCTAGAGATTTTATCTGCTCACCTTCAAACTACAGAAATCTTCTTTTAAGGTATGTGGGATGTTAAATTGCGAAGATTTTATTACTTTGATAAACGATGTACACACACCAGTCATTAAAATTTGACGTTTCGCCATAAACAGGAAGTTATTATAACTCAGCCATACAATGTCTGATCAATCCCAAATGTACCAACTTTACTAAAAGTCCTTGTATGAACACATCTGCAACATTAGTCATCGGTTATAGCGCCACCAAGTGATCACAGGTGGAACAGCATTTAAAACTGCATTTTTACCAATTTTGACAGGTTACCAGAATATTGGCCAAAACAGTCACAAAAAATATTTGAACTTGTAAATTTTTAGACTCATTAGCGCCGCCTGGGAGTCATGACGCTTTGAGATGAGATTTTTTTTGTTTTTTAGTTGCCTGTATCGTTTGGTTATTGGAACAGATCTCGCTTGAATACGTCTTCTAACTAAAGATCGGTCGGAGAGTGCATTGTAAGGAATTGGCCACCGGGAGGCGATGGCAACGTAGGTGCTCGAGCCCTTGATCGCTGCTTGCAGCTTTAATTATTAGGGCTCGAGCACCGAAGGAGCTCGGGCCCAACGGGCTCGAGCACCGTAGGTGCAAGAACCCTATTGTTTCTGTTAGGATTATTATTATTATTATTATTATTATTATTATTATTATTATTATTATTCTTTTTTTTCTAACGTGTTTTTGCGGGCACTTTTGAGGGCCTAAACATGCGTAAAAGTCACCAAATTTTGCACACACATCAGAACCTGCGTAAATTTACGTCTATTTGTGGTTCGAAAAGCGGGTGTGGTAAAATGACTCTACAGCGCCACCTAACGCGTTGTAGCTTATGATGCGCTATGAGTTTGTCGTAGGTGAATGAAATTCGCCACGCATGTGTAGGGTACTAAAACTTAAATATAAGTAAATGGGATCTCATTTCCAAAATCGACAGGAAGTCAGCTATTTCCCAAAACCTCTAAAAATAGCCATTTTTGCTCACGTCGTACTTTAACGAACTCCTCCTAGAGATTTCATCTGTTAGTCTCAAAACTCGTTCAGCACTATCTTAAGGCATATGGGATGTTAAATTGCGAAGCTTTTTTGACTTCGATAAACTATGCGCGCACAGCGGTCATCCAAAGTCGAAATTTTGTCGTAAACAGGAAGTTGTTATAACTCGGCCAAGCAATGTCCGTTCCAGTTCAAATTAGCCATGTAGGTTAAGAGTGAATATCTTAACAAATGCAAATAGCGATATACAGTGTCAGTTATAGCGCCACCTAGTGGCAACATGTAATAGACCCTTTTCTGTTGTTTTTTACTTGTATTTCAGGCTGTATTGCGAGTACATGTTTGAAAATCAGTACACTTATGTAAAGGATCAGGATCAACAAAAAAGTCAATAGGATTCAGTTTCCAAAACCGACAGGAAGTCGGTTATTTTTTTACTTTTGTATGAAATTGAGCATAGTTTCAGGCTTTGTACTTTAACGAACTCCTCCTAGAGAATTCATCTGTTCATGTTCAAAGTTGTTCAGTATTCTCTCAAGGCATATGGGATGTTAAATTGCGAATCTTTTTTGACTTCATTTTACGATGCGCGAATGGCAGTCCTCGAAAGTTGAACTTTTTCCATGAACAGGAAGTGGTTAATAACTCAGCAATGCAATGTCTGATGGGGTTAAAATTCGTCATGCGTGTTAAGAGTCCATGTCTGAAGGAGTTCATAGAGCGAAATACAGTGTCAGTTATAGCGCCACCTAATGGCAGCATGCAATATAGTATTTTCTGCTGTTTTTTACTGCTATTTCAGACTGTGTTTAAAGGACATGCTTGAAAAGTGCCACACTTATGTTGCAGATCAAGACAAACAAAAAAGTCAATTGGAGCGAGTTTCCAAAATCAACAGGAAGTTAATTATTTAGCAAAAAAACCCTTAAAATGGCACTTTTGCATGTCTCATACTTCAACGAATTCCTCCTAGAGATTTTATCTGCTCACCTTTAAACTCCAGAAATCTTCTCTTAAGGTACGTTGGATGTTAAATTGCAAGCTTTTATAACTTTGATAAACGGTGTACGTACACCAGCCATTGAAATTTGACATTTCTCCATAAACAGGAAGTTATTATTACTCAGCCATACAATGTCTGATGGATCCCAAATGTACCAACTATACTAAAAGTCCCTGTCTGAATACAACTACAACATTATTCATCGGTTATAGCGCCACCAAGTGATCACAGGTGGAACAGCATTTAAAACTGCATTTTTACCAATTTTGACAGGTTACCAGAATATTAGCCAAAACAGTCCCAAAAAATATTTCAACTCATAAATATTTAGATTCGTTAGCGCCACCTGGGGGTCATGATGCTTTGAGATGGGATTTTTTTTTACTTGAGTTGCCTGTATCATTAGGTTAGTTGAACAGATCTCGCTTGAATACGTCTTCTAACTAAGGATCGGTCGTAGAGCGCATTGTAACTACTTGGCCACCGAGAGGCGATGGCGACGTAGGTGCTCGAGCCCTTGATCGCTGCTTGCAGCTTTAATTATTATTTTTTTTCTTCTAACGTGTTTTTGCGGGCACTTTTGAGGGCCTAAACATGCGTAAAAAGTCACCAAATTTTGCACACACACCAGAACCTGCGAAAATTTACGTCTAATTGTGTTTCGAAAAGCGGTTGTGGTAAAATGACTCTACAGCGCCACCTAACGCGTTGTAGCTTATGATGCGCTATGAGTTTGTCGTAGGCGAATGAAATTCGCCACGCATGTGTAGGGTACTAAAACTTAAATCTAAGTAAATGGGACCTCATTTCCAAAATCGACAGGAAGTCAGCTATTTCCCAAAAACCTCTAAAAATAGCCATTTTGCTCACGTCGTACTTTAACGAACTCCTCCTAGAGATTTCATCTGTTCGTCTCAAAACTCGTTCAGCACTATCTTAAGGCATATGGGATGTTAATTTGCGAAGCTTTTTTGACTTTGATAAACTATGTGCGCACAGCGGTCATCCAAAGTCGAAATTTTGTCGTAAACAGGAAGTTGTTATAACTTGGCCAAGCAATGTCCGATCCAGTTCAAATTCGCCATGTAGGTTAAGAGTGAATATCTGAACAAATGCAAATAGCAATATACAGTGTCAGTTATAGCGCCACCTAGTGGCAACATGTAATAGACCCTTTTCTGTTGTTTATACTTGTATTTCAGGCTGTATTGCGAGTACATGTTTGAAAATCAGTACACTTATGTAAGGGATCAGGACCAACAAAAAAGTCAATGGGATTCAGTTTCCAAAACCGACAGGAAGTCGGTTATTTTTTACTATTGTATGAAATTGAGCACAGTTTCAGGCTTTGTACTTTAACGAACTCCTCCTAGAGAATTCATCTGTTCATCTTCAAAGTTGTTCAGTATTCTCTCAAGGCATATGGGATGTTAAATTGCGAAGCTTTTTTGACTTCATTTTACGATGCGCGAATGGCAGTCCTCGAAAGTCGAACTTTTTCTTTGAACAGGAAGTGGTTAATAACTCAGCAATGCAATGTCTGATCAGGTTAAAATTCGTCATGCGTGTTAAGAGTCCATGTCTGAAGGATTTCATAGAGCGCAATACAGTGTCAGTTATAACGCTACCTAATGGCAGCATGCAATATAGCAATTTCTGCTGTTTTTTACTGCTATTTCAGACTGTGTTTAAAGGACATCCTTAAAAAATTGCCACACTTATGTTGCAGATCAAGACAAACAAAAAAGTCAATTGCATCGATTTTCCAAAATCAACAGGAAGTTAAATATTTTGCAAAAAACCCTTAAAATAGCACTTTTCCATATCTCATACTTTAACAAACTCCTCCTAGAGAATTCATCTGTTCATCTCCAAAGTTATTCAGTATTTTTGCAAGGCATATGGGATGTTAAATTGCGAAGCTTTTTTGACTTCATTTTACGATGCGCGAATGGCAGTCCTCGAAAGTCAAACTTTTTTATGAACAGGAATTGGTTAATAACTCAGCAATGCAATGTCTGATCATGTTAAAATTCGTCATGCGTGTTAAGAGTCCATGTCTGAAGGATTTCATAGAGCGAAATACAGTGTCGGTTATAGCGCCACCTAATGGCAGCATGCAATATAGCATTTTCTTCTGTTTTTTACTGCTATTTCGGACTGTGTTTAAAGGACATGCTTGAAAATTGCCACACTTATGTTACAGATCAAGACAAACAAAAAAGTCAATTACAGCGATTTTCCAAAATCAAAAGGAAGTTAATTATTTTGCAAAAAACCCTTAAAATGGCTGTAGGGTTCTGTCGCTTTAAAGGGGAACCCCCGCAGGGGCCAGGGGGTGTACTGTGGCTTTAAGAGAGCACAAAACAAAAACTTAGTCATGAATTATACTCCGGACATGTTGTTGTTTATTTGCATGGCGTTAGAGCTGTGGTTAACGGATATGAAATTGAATTAGATTTTTAGAGGAGTTTTCGCTGAGCACAACGGTATGTGATATGTGTGGGGTCATTCTCAGGGTTAGTGAACTATGAGCGGAAATGTATTGCACAAGGGGGCAAGTCCCCGGTACCTGGGACTCTCGGGCTTAAAGGTACGCTCACATCGAACGCGGTTCGCGCGGAAATAAAGCGCAACTCGCGAGTGAATGCACGCGTGTTTACTTTGTGTTTGATCGGCAGAGCCACTGAATGCACGCAAGACATTCAGGTGTTGACTGGAATGCGCGGATTTGTGGGAGAAGCTACAGAGGCGCAGCATTGGTTTGGAAAATGGCGGAAGGGATTGTTAAGTTTCTATCTGCATCACCAAGCTTTAAATTGCTCCACAACATCAAAAACGTGTTCAGGGCTGTGGCTAGGAGCTTAGAATCCTACAAAGAGGCACCCTGCTCGGCGTGGTTCACCTACATTTCCACACGAGCTTCAGTTTGAACCCCAGTCGCGTTCAGCGGGAGCTTCGACTGATCCAACCCCAGCTCCCTGAACTGTTGCACGGGCAGCTCCAGCAGGAAACCCGCGCGTCTGTCTCTGGTCAGTATTCATGATAAATTGTGTGTAAATAATGACCAAGAACCTCCTAACCTAACGAACGGACGGGACTTTAATAAAAAGATAAATAACTTTCGTTTTTAACAATTAAAGCAACATGTTAAAAATGCTGTAATCATATAATGTAATTACTGTATTTGTTTAATTTAGAAATTTCAGATTTATACAGTATATTGTTGTATTTCTAAGTAATCTTAAATTAACTAGATTAACTTGGTTCTAGTGAAGCGATAAACTGTATTAACAGTGGTTTACTTTACTTTTTATTACACTATACTCATCTATTAAAGTAAAATGTAACTTATAGTTGTACTTGTGGTGAATATATATTCCACAGCAACATCAGAATTACCAAAAAAATGTTAACCTTAAAATACTTCACTGTAGTACAGTTAAAACACTGCTGTTATATGTAAATGTCAGGGTTTTTTTTATTGCTAGAGTTTAAATTCTAATACTTGTTAAACAGTGAATTGAATGTAATACTGATGGTGATACAAGTAAATCAGAGCAAATGCTAAATACAGGTAAAGTTAGAAAGTTTAAACAGTAATGCTGATGTTGAAGACACCAGTGTAGTACAAACATATTTGCTGTCGTGGATCTGCAATCACTTCTGCAACTAAATGTTTGTCTTCTCTCCTTTGAGATTGACGGTGGAGACTCCAACCTGGTCATCATCATCATCAGCAGCAGCAGCTTCGTTGCTGGTATTTCCTGAGATTCCAAGATTGTCTCCGATACTGGGACCGCAGCATGGAACTGTTTGGTGGAGGTGTTCATGGCTGTGCACTTCACTGATGAACGAAGGTCCATTACTGAAGGTTGTGAGAAGAGGAGTCTCTTTGGAGGTCCTGCTCTGCCTGGACGAATATATTAAAGGGTTTCTCTAGAGCCCAGCTGATGGTTTCATTAAAGCCTTGTTTGAACTCTCGTGATTTCCATGATTCATGTTATGTTCTTGTTTTCACATAAAAAATGGAGTCAACCTTCAAATAAAACCCACGTCTTGAAGCTTCTTTCTCATGACACAACACCAGTCCAATCACACGTAGCAAATTATATTATATATATTATAATTACTTCCAAGCAAGATAGTTTTATTTAGTCTTTTATTATTAAATCAACGAACTCCTCCTAAGAGATTTTATCTGCTCACTTTCAAACTCCAGAAATCTTCTCTTAAGGTATGTGGGATGTTAAATATTATTACTTTGATAAACGATGTACGTACACCAGTCATTGAAATTTGATGTTTCGCCATAAACAGGAAGTTATTATAACTCAGCCATACAATGTCTGATCGATCCCAAATGTACCAAGTATACTAAAAGTCCCTGTCTGAACACATCTACAACATTAATCATCGGTTATAGCGCCACCAACTGATCACAGGTGGAACAGCATTTAAAACTGCATTTTTACCAATTTTGACATAGGTTACCATAATATTGGCCAAAACAGTCCCAAAAAATATTTCAACTCGTAAATATTTAGACTGGTTAGCGCCGCCTGGGGGTCATGATGCTTTGAGATTAGATTTTTTTTATTTGAGTTGCCTGTATCGTTTGGTAATTTGAACAGATCTCGCTTGAATACGTCTTCTAACTAAGGATCAGTCGTAGAGCGCATTGTAACGACTTTGCCACCGAGAGGCGATGGCGACGTAGGTGCTCGAGCCCTTGATCGCTGCTTGCAGCTTTAATTTTATTTTTTTTTTCTTCTAACGTGTTTTTGCGGGCACTTTTGAGGGCCTAAACATGCGTAAAAAGTCACCAAATTTTGCACACACATCAGAACCGGTGAAAATTTACGTCTAATTGTGTTTCGAAAAGCGGGTGTGGTAAAATGACTCTACAGCGCCACCTAACGCGTTGTAGCTTATGATGCGCTATGAGTTTGTCGTAGGTGAATGAAATTCGCCACGCATGTGTAGGGTACTAAAACTTAAATATAAGTAAATGGGATCTCATTTCCAAAATCGACAGGAAGTCAGCTATTTCCCAAAAACCTCTAAAAATAGCCATTTTTGCTCACGTCGTACTTTAACGAACTCCTCCTAGAGATTTCATCTGTTCGTCTCAAAACTCGTTCAGCACTATCTTAAGGCATATGGGATGTTAAATTGCGAAGCTTTTTTGACTTCGATAAACTATGTGCGCACAGCGGTCATCCAAAGTCGAAATTTTGTCGTAAACAGGAAGTTGTTATAACTCGGCCAAGCAATGTCCGATCCAGTTCAAATTCGCCATGTAGGTTAAGAGTGAATATCTTAACAAATGCAAATAGCAATATACAGTGTCAGTTATAGCGCCACCTAGTGGCAACATGTAATAGACCCTTTTCTGTTGTTTTATACTTGTATTTCAGGCTGTATTGCGAGTACATGTTTGAAAATCAGTACACTTATGTAAGGGATCAGGATCAACAAAAAAGTCAATAGGATTCAGTTTCCAAAACCGACAGGAAGTCGGTTATTTTTTACTATTGTATGAAATTGAGCGCAGTTTCAGGCTTTGTACTTTAACGAACTCCTCCTAGAGAATTCATCTGTTCATCTTCAAAGTTGTTCAGTATTCTCTCAAGGCATATGGGATGTTAAATTGCGAAGCTTTTTTGACTTCATTTTACGATGCGCGAATGGCAGTCCTCGAAAGTTGAACTTTTTCCATGAACAGGAAGTGGTTAATAACTCAGCAATGCAATGTCTGATCAGGTTAAAATTCGTCATGCGTGTTAAGAGTCCATGTCTGAAGGATTTCATAGAGCGCAATACAGTGTCAGTTATAGCGCTACCTAATGGCAGCATGCAATATAGCAATTTCTGCTGTTTTTTACTGCTATTTCAGACTGTGTTTAAAGGACATCCTTGAAAATTGCCACACTTATGTTGCAGATCAAGACAAACAAAAAAGTCAATTGCATCGATTTTCCAAAATCAACAGGAAGTTAAATATTTTGCAAAAAACCCTTAAAATGGCACTTTTCCATGTCTCATACTTTAACAAACTCCTCCTAGAGAATTCATCTGTTCATCTCCAAAGTTGTTCAGTATTCTCTCAAGGCATATGGGATGTTAAATTGCGAAGCTTTTTTGACTTCATTTTACGATGCGCGAATGGCAGTCCTCGAAAGTCAAACTTTTTATATGAACAGGAAGTGGTTAATAACTCAGCAATGCAATTTCTGATCGGGTTAAAATTTGTCAAGCGTGTTAAGAGTCCACGTCTGAAGGATTTCATAGAGCGAAATACAGTGTCAGTTATAGCGCCACCTAATGGCAGCATGCAATATAGCATTTTCTTCTGTTTTTTACTGCTATTTCAGACTGTGTTTAAAGGACATGCTTGAAAATTGCCACACTTATGTTACAGATCAAGACAAACAAAAAAGTCAATTGCAGCGTTTTTCCAAAATCAAAAGGAAGTTAATTATTTTGCAAAAAACCCTTAAAATGGCTGTAGGGTTCTGTCGCTTTAAGGCATGGTTGCCAGGGTAGCGGTTTTCCCGCACAATTGGGATATTTTAGAAAAGGAGTTGCGGGAAAAAATACGGAGTTGCGGGTTGCGGTTTTTTGGGCTACATTTATAATGTACCGCGGCCGCAAAAAAAATAAATAATAATAATAAATAATAATTGTGGACAAAGATAAAAGGGAACCTTTTATTAGTGGGTGTTGATCCCCGGGAATGAATACTTGGCAACAAACGCTGCTTCTTGCGAGACGCAAACATGTGCTTTTGATATCACCAATTAAGCATCATCATCATCATCACGTCACTCCATGAGAGCGTTGTAGTCAGAAGCGTCGGTTCGGTTGTCTGTGGATGAACAAGTACAAGTAGGCACTTCTGACTAGGGTCAAAAAAAATTCAGAGAGCACATGTTCTTATTTGACCTTTATTGTATGAGATTGTGTATTAAAAAAAAACACAATGTGTTTGTATAAATTTAAAAAACTTGTATAAATTTATTTTAAGGCCCTTTGTGGGAATCCAGCCGTTGTCTAATCTGATTGGACACTGAAAATTGGGCTAGTTTTCATTCCATTTGGGCGGATTTTGAGTTGTCATTGGGCTGGAAATATTTCTGGGACCTGGCAACCCTGGTTACCGTAGTAACAGGACTAAGCGAGCACGTCACGATTTTCAGTCACGAGTTCTCCGTGAAAGATTGGTGGAAATCGACAGTTTTCGTAAAGATAATGTAAAATATAATCAGTTTTGCATATCCGTTCGCTTTTGGAACGCCATGGTGTAGATGTAGCGTCGAGTATCCACCTTGATTCTCCGACAATCGGAGTGGATATAACTTTACTCCGTCGATGAGCAAAGCAGGAGGACTGGCCAATTTCCTACTTGGAAGAGGTAAGAAATATTTACTTATTCGATGTTTATTGTTAAAAATTAAGCTAAACGCTAGATAAGGATTAAAATATTAATCACTTATCTTTAATAATTATTTTATTTGACCAAAAGGAGCTAACAGCCAATCACGTTCCTCTCACTGATAACTGATAGGAGCAACAGCCAATCGGTAATGGGCACAGTTGCGCTAAGCTAAAAAGTTAAAGCTGTAATTTTTTTAAATATACAGTATGTAACAATACATGTAAACGAAAATCACAGTGATAGGAGAAGAGTTCTTCTGCCGTGTTGATGTTGGTTATTGGCGTTTAGCATTAGCACGACGTTTCCTATCGCGGATTGTTACTCCTGTCAGTCATCTGTCCCAGAGGAAGGTGATTTGTGAAATGGTTTGACTATCCCAAATGATCTGTTATTTTTATTTTCCTTTCGGCTGTTCCAGTTTAGTTGTCGCCACAGCTAATCATCTGTTTCCACCTATCTCTGTCCTCTGATCTTTGGGATCCGTTCACTTTAAAGAGCCAAAAACTGGCTCATTTGGCTCCTTTTTTATATTTATTTTATCCTGGAAATATTTACTGGAATGATGGCCTGAGATTTTTTAACCAATATTTGAGTTTGAAATATTCTGAAATATTGATATTCATTTGAAACGTGGAGAAGATGTTAAAGTCTGATATGGATCATTTATAAATATTCCACTGCCATTTTACTGAGTTGACAGTGAGATCACTTTGTATAAAATGTATGTGTGTAAAACTACTTTGACTGGTTATTTAATGCAACACCTAAACACTTATCAATACACAAATAACAAACCAGGCTTCAATAAATTTTTACGCAAAAACTTTAGTAGCAAAATTTCCACCCAAGTAAATGTTTAACAATACTGAAAAACTATATAGTTTTAAAATATTGTTTATTAAACCCAATTACAAAATAGGTCTGAACAAAATAAATTACCTACTACTATTTCCAAAATGATAAAACAGTTCCAGTCTTTATGGAGAAACCCAAATGTTCTCACTTTGGAATGCTTGTGGTGGTTTCTCCTCTCTGTGAGTATTTTCCCAGTTTTGGAAAAAAATTCTTTCTGAAGGCACTGTTGTGGCCACAACACAAAGCTTCTTAGCCGCTAGTTGGCTAAGCCTTGGATACACAGGTACCCGACTTTCCCACCGCTTCAAAGGGTCTTCATTCTTAGGAACAATTGGCTCCTCTAAGTACGCCTGCACCTCCATGACAGCATCTGCCGTGGGGTTCCGAGTTGCCACAGTTCCAGCTACCTGCTCATCGTACACTCCAACATGGAGGAATGTGGAAGGGGTTGAGAGCATAGCAGAAGTTTTTAAAACCTCTGTCTTCCATAATTTTAAATGGCTCGAAGTCAATGGCTATCATCCTTGCTAGCTCTTTATCTCCCTTCTCCTGTCTCAATGGGGCTGTGAAGTAATGGCCGAGAAAGGTTTGTTTAGATTTTGTGTTAGCAGCAGGAAGTGTTTTATCAGAGATGTGGATCCAGTGGTAACAGAGGCTTCTGCTGTAGCTGTGACTGTGGCTTGAGTGACTGTGGCACTGGTATGACGTCTGCCTGATGTGGAGGCAGAAGTAGTGGCACTATCCACTTCATCCTCAGAGTCATGCTCCCTCCTCACATCTGAGATGTCAACAGAGGGCTGTTGCATTATAATACGCCTGTGCAAATTTTTTGTGGAGCCAGACTTAAATGAAATTATCTTCTGGCAAATAATGCATTTTGCCTTACTGTCTGCCATAAGTGAAAAGAGAATCCAAATGCTGCTCCTTTTTTCTCTGACGCAGACCCTTTTTTCCCCACTGAGACAGCGTACACAGCTCATTCGGCATTTGCATATGAATAAGTGCTTTTCCCCATGCCCTCTCCATCTCAATTTTATTATGTTAATACATTGTATTGACCAGTATAAAAATTGTATAAAAGTAAACGATTGCAATTTGCTGAAAATAACTCCTTGAGTTTATGCCTGTATATATTTGTATTATAAGATTCATTAAAATAAGTACACGCACAAACATGCACAGTTGATTTGGAATAACTATAAATGCATGGGGAAATAAAAAACGTGTATACAGGTACTGGTCATCAACAATATTGAAACTCATAACGTTGCTAATTATAACATTGAAAAAAAGTAATCAACAATATAAAATAAAATGACTATAAAATAGAGATAAATATCATTAGAACAACAACAATAATAATATGAATATTATACGATACAATAATTTAAAATCAAATATCACAAACTGCTGTATTTCTGCAATTCCAAAACGAGTGATCAAACAAATTGGGTTCATCAGAGCATAAACAGTATTTCGTGTCAATATAATTGTTATGTCTTTTTAAAAGAAGACTTGTCTTAATAATAAAATATCTATGGTTTTAACTATAGACTTTAAAATGTAATCGCGGGCTAGGCGCGTTTCAAAAGCCATCACTGCGCATGCGTGTATGAACATTGATAACGCACTCAATGGCATTGAATACGTCACCGCGCATGCGTGTTTCAACATTCATTACCGCGCATTTGTTACATATTCCATGCCATTGAGCACTTAGTCGCGGACAGGCAAGGACAGTCTCCATGCGACTGGTTGAGCGAACTACTGACCACGCCGAACTCATTGAAATCATTAACAGTTGATCATCTTGGTGAGTTGACTTATATAATCTTCTTTCGTTTAATGTTTAAATGTAAAAAAAAAGCCATAGTTTCATGGGAGTGAAATGACAAACTTTTTCAGATGTTTTATGAACTGCTAGGTTTAATCGTAATTAGAGAGAAGTCATAATAATAGATTAGGTCATAAGATGTGTTGAGTTGATAAAAGTATTTATTAGCAGTTAAGTCGAAAACTAAGTTAAAAGAGTATTTTTTGCTTATTTGAGACTGTCAATTTGTTTTGATTCTGTGTGTAATGGTCACCAGATCAAACGATGCATGATTGCATTCAAATGCTGATTAGTGCTGCCTTGTGGTCCCCCCCCCCCAATTTCTCCTTTCAATCCAAGAAGTCCTCGGTGCAGACGACAGAGAAAGAGAGACCGCTGTTTTGCGCTGGATGTGAATAGCAGAAGCCAAGCCTGAGGCGAGCCAACCCAAAGAGCTGAGTAACTGTTATGAGCTGATCTCATCATCTGGTAGGAGCAATTGATTCATTTTGTTTATTTGAGGATTTAATCGGACACCATGGCTGTGTCCCAATCCAGAAGTGTGCATCCTCCTGAGTGCGCATTTTAAGGCCACTTACGTCACAACGGTGCGCCAAGGCTGTCTCATTTCGGCAAAACTCGAAGGGTCCTTAAAATGCACCCTTGAAATGCGTCCTACTTTCCCCAGATTTCAGAGTATGCATCACAACCATCCTTTGTGGCCTCAGATATCCCACAATGCTTTGCAGTGTTTTTTTTTCTTCATGAGAATAAACACAAAACACACTTGAATTTGTATTGACGTAAGTAATGCTGTTTTTTTTTTTTAATGTTTTCGAAGCAGACGGAGGAATTTCTAAAACGTATGAAAACAGAATGAAGCTAGAACAACATACTGGTTTAAATTACACACAACATAAAAATAGAAAATAAATGTGACCAATGTAATCAAAACAAAAACACAGAGCATGTTTTAATACAATGTATTGAAAATAAAAAAAGACAAAAAGAAAGAAATAGAACAATTAAAAATAAACCCTAGAAAATAAATTAAGCAATGAAAGCACTTACAGTGATCTTTTAAATTTATTAAACACAAAACATAAATATAAAAGAATCACTTAACGCTAAATATTAAGGGGGGGGGGCTATTATGCAAAATCTACTTTATTGAGCATCATGTTGTGTTTTAATGTCAGCCCCTCATTAAAAAAAAACGCACCTGTATCGTGACTTTGAATCATTCATGCATATTTAATTAATCCTTGAATCTCCTGCGGTAGACATTGTTGGGTGCTAAAACGCTCTGTTTCGCGAAGCCCCAGCCCTTTTGCGTAGCTCCGCCTCTGTCCCCCGTCTGCTGCTGCACCGCAGGGACACAGGCCATAAAGGACACTGTTGATCCTCATCT
>SRMA01024343.1:0-134581 GCA_007224835.1 Danionella cerebrum
AGTAATGTAGTGACAATGTTATCAGCTATTATTAGTAATGTAGTGACAATGTTACTGGCTATTATTAGTAATGTAGTGACAATGTTACTGGCTATTATTAGTAATGTAGTGACAATGTTACTGGCTATTATTAGTAATGTGGTGACAATGTTACCGGCTATTATTAGTAATGTGGTGACAATGTTACTAGCTATTATTAGTAATGTAGTGACAATGTTACCGGCTATTATTAGTAATGTGGTGACAATGTTACTACCTATTATTAGTAATGTAGTGACAATGTTACTGGCTATTATTAGTAATGTAGCGACAATGTTACTAGCTATTATTAGTAATGTAGTGACAATGTTACTGGCTATTATTAATAATGTAGTGGCAATGTTACTGGCTATTATTAGTAATGTAGTGACAACGTTACTAGCTATTATTAGTAATGTAGTGACAATGTTACTGGCTATTATTAGTAATGTAGTGACAATGTTACTGGCTATTATCAGTAATGCAGTGACAATGTTACTGGCTATTATTAGTAATGTAGTGACAATGTTACTGGCTATTATTAGTAATGTAGTGACAATGTTACTGGCTATTATTAATAATGTAGTGACAATGTTACTGGCTATTATTAGTAATGTAGTGACGTTACTAGCTATTATTAGTAATGTAGTGACAATGTTACTGGCTATTATTAGTAATGTAGTGACAATGTTACTGGCTATTATTACTAATGTAGCGACAATGTTACTGGCTATTATTAGTAATGTAGTGACAATGTTACTGGCTATTATTAGTAATGTAGTGACAATGTTACTGGCTATTATTAGTAATGTAGTGACAATGTTACTAGCTATTATTAGTAATGTAGTGACAATGTTACTGTATATTATTAGTAATGTAGTGACAATGTTACTGGCTATTATTAGTAATGTAGTGACAATGTTACCAGCCATTATTAGTAATGTAGTGACAATGTTACTGGCTATTATTAGTAATGTAGTGACAATGTTACTAGCTATTCTTAGTAATGCAGTGACAATGTTACTAGCTATTATTAGTAATGTAGTGACAATGTTACTGGCTATTATTAGTAATGCAGTGACAATGTTACTAGCTATTATTAGTAATGTAGAGACAATGTTACTGGCTATTATTAGTAATGTGGGAGCAATGTTACTAGCTATTATTAGTAATGTAGTGACAATGTTACTAGCTATTATTAGTAATGTAGTGACAATGTTACTAGCTATTATTAGTAATTTGGGGACAATGTTACTAGCTATTATTAGTAATGTAGTGACAATGTTACTGGCTATTATTAGTAATGTAGTGACAATGTTACTGGCTATTATTAGTAATGTAGTGACAATGTTACTGGCTATTACTAGCAATGTAGTGACAATGTTACTAGCTATTATTAGTAATGTAGTGACAATGTTACTGGCTATTATTAGTAATGTAGTGACAATGTTACTGGCCATTATTAGTAATGTGGTGACAATGTTACTAGCTATTATTAGTAATGTGGTGCCAATGTTACTGGCTATTATTAGTAATGTAGTGACAATGTTACTAGCTATTATTGGCAATGTAGTGACAATGTTACTGGCTATTATTAGTAATGTAGTGACAATGTTACTGGCTATTATTAGTAATGTAGTGACAATGTTACTGGCTATTATTAGTAATGTGGTGACAATGTTACTAGCCATTATTAGTAATGTAGTGACAATGTTACTGGCTATTATTAGTAATGCAGTGACAATGTTACTGGCTATTATTAGTAATGCAGTGACAATGTTACTGGCTATTATTAGTAATGCAGTGACAATGTTACTGGCTATTATTAGTAATGGGATGACAATGTTACTGGCTATTATTAGTAATGTGGTGACAATGTTACTGGCTATTATTAGTAATGTGGTGACAATGTTACTAGCTATTATTAGTAATGCAGTGACAATGTTACTAGCTATTATTAGTAATGTAGTGACAATGTTACTAGCTATTATTAGTAATGTGGTGACAATGCTACTAGCTATTATTAGTAATGTAGTGACAATGTTACTAGCTATTATTAGTAATGTAGTGACAATGTTACTGGCTATTATTAGTAATGTAGTGACAATGTTACTGGCTATTATTAGTAATGTAGTGACAATGTTACTAGCTGTTATTAGTAATGTGGTGACAATGTTACTGGCTATTATTAGTAATGTAGTGACAATGTTACTGGCTATTATTAGTAATGTAGTGACAATGTTACTGGCTATTATTAGTAATGTAGTGACAATGTTAATGGCTATTATTAGTAATGTAGTGACAATGTTACTGGCTATTATTAGTAATGTAGTGACAATGTTACCGGCTATTATTAGTAATGTAGTGACAATGTTACTAGCTATTATTAGTAATGTAGTGACAATGTTACTAGCTATTATTAGTAATGTGGTGACAATATTACTGGCTATTACGGTATTACTAATGTGGGGGCAATGTTGCACTGGAACAGTGATGGTGATAACGAATGGTGGACTTTAGAGTGATGAGTGGGGCAAAGAAAAACATTACAGCCTTTTTTTTGTTACTTTTACTGTTTACTGTCTGTTCATGTTACATGTTTGGCTGTTAACTTTTACACAGTTGATATAAAATATTTTACAAAAGTATTTGGTTTAGAATCTTTTTTTTCTAGATCTTCCTCTTTTAAAATTGGGTGCGTCTTATGTGCCGGTGCGTCTTATGAGCCGAAAAATACGGTAATTGAAAAATCTAAGCATTGAAACTTTTTTATCAAACGTCACAAAGTAATAAAACTTTGTTATAGTACTTAACTATGTTTATAAAGACTTTGTACTTTTCATGAGTATTATATAATGTTTCATGTTACTTTAATGTCCCTATATTTTGTGAAGGAAATTTGTACTTGTACTCCGCTACATTTCACTGAGCTTCATAGAATGCGCATCTCATTTTAACAAATCAGCAGCTTGTTCTTGGTTCCCAAAACAGTTCAAACCCACAGCGAATGTCGTCCACCGAACACACAATGTCTGGAAACAATGAAGAATTGGCATCAAAAATAAATAAACACTCGATATGAATCTCATAGAACACCTATGTCTAGTGTTCCAGAAATTCAGGTTCTTCTCTAAAGGGGGTGCAGGAAAATATTAAGTTTATACTGCCAATAGTTTTATGCAGTATTTTTGTGAGTTCTGTGCAAATTTTTGTCAGGTTTGGCTCTTCATCTCAGTCGTTGGTGCAGTTCCAGTCCACACAAATTCAATAAACACCCCAACACCAAAACCTTTGTAACTGGAACATCGTTCCAAAGATGATGCTAAAAATATTTGAACAAATGTTTGTTGTTCCTTTAAAAAATTATTTGTTTCAATGTATATTTAGCTGTATTATTGCAATTTATTATATATACAAAGTATGTTGATCAAATTATTTTTTTTGTTTAAAAGGTTGAATTTTTCATGTTAATCTTACATAGTGAAAAAAACTTCTCATTTAATAAAAACGATGAGCATCTAAAATTTCTCAATTAGCATGTGGAAGGAACAAACATCTGTCGTCTGGAGTAACCATGAAGTGTATTTCAAGTTCACACGATGGCCCTCACTTTAATCTCTTCCCATTTTACTAGAAACCACCATGATATTAAAAATTTCTCTTTTGTGTCGCTTTCATTAAGCATCTAATCCTCTGAATTTTAATGATCATTCACAATTAGGTACGATTGCTTCTAAACCTTGTCCTCCGTTAGGTAAGTGTGCTCCTTCTTTCCTTGTTTTACAAAGTGGGGCAGTGAATCTCCACGTTTCTGGTTATTCAGCTCACAAATCCTTGATGGCATTCCAGTGCTCTCCTCTGAAAGGAGCCATATCTGTTTGTCTCTCTCCCTCCTTTGACCAACCAGTGTGCCTTTCCAATCACATGTTTTGTTTCTTTTATTTCCCTACAAGTGCTGGATCTGTCTTATCAACCTTTTCCCCTTTGAGGGTTGCCAATTGGTTTTATCCACGGATGTATCATTTCCTAGGCTTCCTCTTTTTCCCCGTACAAAGAGAAAGAACCAGTACGTCAACAAGCCTCTACGGAGCGACAGATTAAGAGCCTCAACATCACCTAGCTTCCAGCGCCACTCCCAACTGGTTTGTGTAAAACTCAATTAAAGTGGTCCCTGCTGAATTCCACATTACATTACATTAAACGGAAACTCTTCAAGCGTGAGGACAAAGACAGGAGTGCTTCCTGACTCCGTCTTTGGGGTTTTGGCCTTTTATTCTGTTGTGAAGGGGCTCAGTGACAGAGTGTAAAACAAACTGTGTGCTATTTTTGTCTGTGAAGTGGTAAAAGCAGCTCTTGGCCTTGATTACGGAGTGTAAATACTGTGGCTTTAAGGGCTTATGTTCATTAAAAGGAGTAAGTGAGAGTCCTCTGATGATTTGAAGCCAATATGATCATGACACAAGGGAATGCTTGATGTAGATGTTGGAATGCTACTGAGAAATGGTGAGGCAATAATTTTGCACTGAGACATTTTTAAGGACCGAAACTGCGATGGCAATCATTATTGAAGCTAAAAATAATCAGTTAATATCCACAAGGAAAGGTCATCCAGATCTACATCCTCATAAGTATCACTTATGAAACAATGAGAACAGAAAACAGATTTTGATTAACCAGAGACGGGTTTTACCAGTTCTACCAGAGAAGGAAAGACACCCTTTAATGTTCTGTGAGAATTCAGCTGTTCAGGGTCCACTTTAACCTGGAACCCGGAGAATTAATCAGTCAACTTTTGAAATAAGCTCTGATAGAAGAATAAATTTGTTTCATGTGTTGTCAAATAACACCAATAAACAATAGAACGACACGGGGGCTTTCACACCTGACTTGTTTAGTTCAATTCATTTGAACTAGAGTAATAGTTATAGAACTATGGCAATATAAATATATATATATATTTTTTTTTTACTTTAAAATATCAGGTTTCTAGATCCCGTGATGGAAGGTGATGAAATGGTGGATTGCATAGTTGAACTATCCAAATTGGATTTCAATCCAGGAAATCATAACTGAAGGAAGACGCTGAAATGAGACTTTTAAAACTGAAAAATGAAAAGCAACACTTCTACAAACACGTTATCAATTAAATTCTTCAGAAGGAGCATTAGCTTCATTTATGAATAAAGGCAAGTCGATAGCAAACTTTTTGTGTTTTTTGTATGCTACAGTTATTACAAATATATTTGTAAACAAGCTTTTTTTTACTTTAAAATGTGGTGGAAGGCGTTATCATAAAATCTGCGTTCAAAACTTTTTTTAGTGAATAACCTTGTTTCTGATACAGTCATAGGAGAGTGGTATTCGACTTTGAGTTTGAATACAAATAAATAAGACTAAAAATGATCGTTTCATGAGTTTGTGCCATTGAAACAACACGGGGAAAGGGGTGTATTTGTTAATCCAATAATTACAGGCTCAACAATCCTGTCCAGCGATTCTGGATTGCAGTGGGTCGAGTCTGAGGGGGTCTTGAGAGTGATGTGATGTAATTATCCGTCACTGGCACTGAGGCACAATTCTGAAGGAAGCAAAAAATCGCTAAAATCTGTTTACCAGTGAGCAGAATACACTCCCTTCATGAGCATTTTGAATCATCTGAATAATTCATGTGGAGGAGCCACAGGCGAAGCGGAGACTTCACAGGTAGAGCAATTCACAGGATAATCTGAGAGACTCGAGCTTCAGCGCGTCCGACAGGAAAAAGCACCCAGAGCACACCTCAAACACTCCATTCAATTATTTCCTAGAAAACACTTCTCCTCAGCGTGCAGTAACAGGACCTTCTCTAGACCACCACTTAAGATGGAATAACATTCTTTCTGCACATTTAAATAAATACTAGACAACTAGCTTTGAGGCTATTATGATTAAAATGATTCAAAGTGGTCATAAACGTGTGTTTTTCCCCAAAAACGTGGTGTAACTCATTATTGGTTACAAGGTATTTAAGTCGTTATATAGCTGGGATGTCAAAAGTGCTGAATAAGTTCAAATAACAAGAGAAATAAAACTATTGCATATTCAAGAAACATTATGTTGCTTCTAATAAAAATGTGCGTAAAAGTGACATGCCATTTTAAAAGCAGTTATAATAAATATCTGAGCCCTCTATACCAGCACTACACCATTAGTAATTTTGTAAATGCAAAATAAATCTATGAATCGCCTTATTTTTTTGTCTCTGCAAAACTAACCATGTACCTTCTTCATCCCATATTCATGCGTACGCCACATCCCTTATAGGACTTCTAGTTCGCGAATCATGGGTAATGTAGGACGCAATGGTCACCAATCGCAAGTCAAATAGAAAAGCATGAACGGCAAACGTTTTCTGTGTGTCATTCGGGCTGGAAAGGGACATAAATAAAGTGCATCGAAGACTTCTATGCAAGCCTCATCACTTCACAAACTAATGAATCCACCGTAAACGTGTAGAAATAACAACACGCTTCACGCAGTTCAGTGCCTGTGTATGCTTAAAAGGTCTCATGCTGTTGGTGTGAGATAAAGTCTGCATCTGTTTCATGCTAATATTTTAAAGGTTTGAAATCAGGATTGTTTTTATTTTTCCTTGATATTATTAACCGATTTCAGGCGTTTGGTGCAATGCTGGTTTGGTTAGCATAACCGCTAATATTGCTGCATCACTATTTATTAGGTAGCAATGCTCTCTGTAACATTTGGTCTGTTACCAAATTTAAGTTGATGATTGGGACGATGTCATCATCGATCGTGACATTTCACATCGGACATCGTCGATGCCAAAATTTCTTGACATCACCCAACCCTAAAGCCTTTCACATTATAATCGACAGAAAACACACTTTGTCTGATTGTTCTTTAGCGCGGTCTGCTGCTCTCACTTCTGGGTCAGGCAGTGCACCTGATCTGCACAGAGATGAGCTGTACTAGCGATTAATCTGATTGGTCAGTGGGTGAAGGTAAGAACAATGGGCGTTGCAAGAAACATAGAGTAGTTTACATCTTTTTTCCAACTTTTTAATTCTTGCCTATTATGATGAGCCTGGGTTTCCAATACTTTTGGACAGTGGATGATAGCTTCTTAAACAAACTGATAACCTCCACAAGTGTGGTCAGTTTGACCTTTCAACAAGGTTCTCAGTTGGATGTAGTTTAGTCCAATGTAGTTTAAGTCAAAGGGAAATTTCCCAGCATTCTCAGCGATTTCCCAGAATCCTTCAGTGGTACCAGTCTGAAAAGATATAGGAACCTGCAGTTTGTATATTGTGGCCAAATTTATTAGCAGCAGCCCGAGCGGTCCAGATGGAGATGTGTTTAGAATTCTTAATCCGAAGAGAAAGACGAGGACCAGTACGAGTTTGACGAATGGTATCATTGATGAGTCAACAGACAGAAAGAATAAAACGAGTTTAAACGTGTCAGATGCTTACACATTTAGACTGAGCTACTGGGCTGCAGACTGTTGTTTATTATTCAGGTTGCACTTCTTCACGTTCTTTCTTTACTGCAATCATTTCACTTGTGCTGCAGAGTCATTTCACATTGACATGCCCAGAAAGCATGACACTCTCAAAGCAAGCCCTCAAAATGAACTGCTGGGATTCTCATTTTGCCCAACAAGCGCCATTATGGTTGCATTTTTTTCCTTCTGGTAACAACCTCTTACACATTCAAGCGGTATGAAGAACTCCCACACACGCACTCAGCATTTAATTACTCTAGCTGCACTGAATGTATAAAAGTGCCAACGCATCAATGTTTGCTACCAAGGCGATGATCCATGCTTCTCTCTGCCACCAAATGAAAAAAAGAAGAAACGGAGCAAATATTCCCGCAACGATTAGGATGCTGGGACAGATAGCATCCATCCTTTTGCCACAGGAAACAAACAAACAAACAGCTCTCACCTTTCACCCAACAAGGGTCGAACAACAGATAAGTAGGCTGAGCTTTTTCTCTTCTTTTAATTTCTTACTCTGGCCCAAGATTCACCTTTCTGAGTCCATACCGTTTATTAAAGCCAGTAATGGCTGCTGGGTTTCTTCTCAGATTTCACAGTTATGAAAGAAGACAGAAGATAAATCTTACTCACCCGCTAAGGGCTTGTGAAAGTGAATGCATTCTTGAGAACACTGCGTGTGTGTGTGTTAGGAGGCCCTGGATTTAAGTCTTGTTTTCTCTGATCAAACCAGAATTTATGGAAGCATCATAACTTCCGACAGTGTCCAGGAGCTTATTAATTTTATATGTTTCTGTCCATTCCCTGATATTCCCACCCATGACAGTCACTCAAGATAAGGCAAAAGCTCCTGACAGCGGAGTGTGTGTATATTCTTCTCTTTTCAGCTGCTGAATGGGTTCCTGCTGAAACCTTGAGCACTTTCGGCTGGAGCTGATTTGTCGACCATATATTTTAGTCTCTCTCTCACTCACTGACATTCTTAACGGCCTTTAAATCAAGCAAATGGCCAGATCTGGTGAAAAGCATGCCAACAAATGGCCACCAGGCTCCAGAAATCACACACGACCAACACTGGTAACCAGTGAGTTGTTAAACACTCAGCAGGTAACTCAGTAAGTTCATAAATGAAAATAAAAACATGGCCAGGTAGGTTTTTAGCTTTTTGTCAAACAATTGAAGATGGATCTTTCCAGATTTTGTCACAGTCAAAGATTTCTACAGTCCCTGACAATGGACCTGAAGGGCTGCTGAAATATATAACTAATCAAAATGTTTTTACAAGAAATGGCTATTTTTAATCCTGATAACAGTTTATGGTATCATATGTGAATAAAAGAACCCCAGTGCTCTTCACATAAACTGCAATGAGACCTCTACAAACATGCCCCAGGTTCACCCTGAGACTAAAGTGTCGATTATCAAGAGGCAACATCAAGTCTCATGTATCTCAACATCAAGTCCAGAAACGAAAAAAAGATTTGAATATCAGGCAAAGACCTCGGGAGGAGTGTTTGCTGGCTCAAATATTTAACCCCAATCCGTTTTCCACTGCCACAGACCTCCTTGAGACCTGGTCACCCGAAGCCGCAATCAACTACAACAGTTTGTCTCGAAATGGCCTCCATGGTCGAAATAGTGCCCAGAAGCCAGCACTAAATAAGAGACAGATGAAAAAAACGTGTGGTGTATGCAGCCCACACCTGTTAAAAGGATGGATGCTGAGACTGTGTGAGAGATCTGCAGGGGGTGGGAGAAAACAACAGCTACATCTTATATTCCCAGCCATAAAAGCAGCCAAATGCACCAGCAGCAAAGTGCTCCATCACATACTTCCATCTCCACAAGAAAGTTCGTCAAGGTAAGGAAGATCAAGATGCTCTAGAATTGACCGGCAGTCACCAGACATGAACATCATTGAGCGTTTCTGGGGTATGATAAAAGAGGAAACATGGAAGATGAAACCACAGAATATTGATGAACTCTGGGAGGCATGCAAGACTGCTTTCTTTGCCATTCCCGATGACTTTGTATGGATGCTGTCCTTCAGGTTCATGGAGGTCAAGCTATTAAATCTGGATCTCACAGCACCACTACTTCATTTGCGGACAGTTTATGGTATTTGCAGTAAATTTCTGTATTAGCGACAAAAATTTTCTTGCCAAAATGTGACCTTAAATGATACGTCTTTTTTCAATGAGACTAACGTATTTTAGTGCATTAAACATCATTTGAGGGTTTAAGTGTTTCAAATGAGCTAAATCGATGAATTAAAAGTTAGGTGTCCCAATCCTTCACTTCTCTTGCACAAAATCACCATTTAAACCAAGAAATTGTGCTTGAACCCTGAACAGAAGTTTGCAGAATTATCCGTAATAGTGATATAACAAACAGCGGTTAGTTGTGTCTTTAAAGATTGGTTTCCTAATTAGACAGTATTTCCTGTTATGTATTTTCTGTAGGTCATCAAACCAAAGAAATGTATTCTCTGAAAAGATTCTCCCATGATCTGACAAAATGCTCAAAATAATAATTCTATACGATGCAAATAGATTTATTTAAACACATCATGTGATGTGGTAGGAGAATATTTTGCATAACATTTCATAGAACCACATGTGTTTCAATATTATTAATAATAAATAATTACTACATAATAAGGTTTAATTTTTGAGTCTATCTGGTCAAATAAAGCACAACAAGCAGAGACGAGTATTTCATAAATATAGAGATAAATACGGAATTAAAAGCAATATAAGAGCAACAAACAGTCAAAAGCTCTCCTCAAATCCTACACACAAATGCTGTTATTCATTTAAGTTCAAAGGAAGGTTTAGGGCAAATCTTTTTCATTGCTATTCGCAACACGGCAACGTAAGATCATTAGCCATAAACTTTCATGCGCCTCAATAAACGCTAATGACCTCTGCCCTGTCAGGATGATGACAACATTAGGAGTTTTATGACAATACCCACAGAGACTGGACAGATGGCGCTAACATAAATATCTCTCTCTCTGTCTCTCCCTCTCTCTCTCTCTGTCTCTCTCTCTCTCTCCCTCTCTCTCTCTGTCTCTCTCTCTCTCTCCCTCTTTCTCTATCTCTCTGTCTCTCCCTCTTTCTCTCAGCCTCTCTCTCTCTCTGTCTCTCCCTCTCTCTCTCTGTCTCTCACTCTCTCTCTGTCTCTCCCTCTCTCTCTGTCTCTCACTCTCTCTCTGTCTCTCCCTCTCTCTCTCTCTCTCTCTCTCTCTCTCTCTCTCTGAGAAGGAGAAACTGGTGAACAAGGTGTTTATGTTTGTAAGAGCTTAATTAAACAAACAACTGCTTAGAAAAAAAGTATTTTAAGAATTTTATTCTTGGTATTTTACCATTCTTTCATTTTCTTTAGCTGCTTCTTCCCTCACTGGGTCTTTGCTGGGTCTAGCTTGACATTGATGCTTAACTTAATTTAAATTTGTAATAGACTACGCTTGCGTTTCTCAAACATGTGATGATCAGTTTGTTCTAATAGTTTCTTCGAGGGTACCGTCTCTTTTCCGAGAGTCATTTTCCATTCAATTATTCTACAGTTAAACACTCACAGATATGTCAACGAGTCTTTTTCAACTGCTCCTTGTTGATAATGCTGTAGGAATGTATGAAGATATTCATAATCACATTAGCTTCCGCTTCATAATGCTTTGGTGATAAGTGCTCCGTTCTGCCCGTGTCTCGAGCCCAAACTTAAAATCAACACTCAAGAAAGCTTCTAAATCCACTTATGCTGATGTCCAAAGGCGCGAGATAGATTATCAGAATAATGTGCTTAAACACGGTGAAAAATGTCTTTGGTGTGGGTCAATTTCACCAGGTTGGAAACAGGAAATGAGGAGCAGGGAAAATAGAGATGTGGAGTAGTGTGAGCAAACACAACTCAAATGTCTGCAGCTGAAGGTAGAGTATGCAAGGTTTTTGTAACATAATGATAAGGTATTAAGAGTTTTATCTAAATATAACGGAAATCCCAAATTTAATTCAAGCTTACAGAAAAAAAATGGTTTTGGGATGAGAAAATGAACAGTGCTTTTGAGGGGGATGAGAGGCTATGGGTCGTGAGGGATACTTGTAAAGAGACCTATGTTTAATTCGAGACCAGAGCCCAGATATCTAGAGTTGTCCAGGTGAAGTCTGTTCTAATCATTGTAAGCATTACTGTTATAGACATTGCGATTGTTTTGAATCGGCCACTAGTAGAAAGAAATGCAACCCAAGATTCATGTTATAATAACTCTCCAACAAAATATGAATATGCTTAGTGTATCAATTCTATTCTATATAGATGGATGGATAGATTTCGATTACATTCGATTTTGTAAAGTGTATTTGCTTGACAACCGTTAATGTGTTTTGTTTACAATTTCATTGAAACATTTTTTTTTACAAATACAAACTGCAGCCAACAACAAAAAAAATAGAAAAATACAAAACACAAAAACATTTTTAATGACTTGCCTTTACTTACAGATGAAGCCCTGTAGCAAAGAATCAATAACTTGTTTGTGGAAGTGTTGCTTTTTTTTTTACTCTCCAACTGTAGCATTTTCCTTTAATAATTATCTCCTGCTTCGATTGAAAGTCCACTTTGGAAAAATTTTTGAGTTCAGATACGTTACTCACCAGTTGAAAATGAGGTTGCACATGATGAAAGAATAACCGGATGGCTGCACTTAATTAATTCTAGTATTCTTTAGCAGAGGTGTTGTAATCACTACTTAAAATCACTATCGCTGCTAGCTTAAGGCCGGGGAGCTGTGTACCTCACCTCAGAGATTTTCTCAGCAGGCGTTTTTTATGATCGCTCTGCACAAAAAACCCGTTACACACATACAGTTAAAAACATAGTAAATCCTATGAATCAGCTAAAATATATACATTCATTTCAGACAGTAAGAGATTGATTGAAAATGATTCCGTTTATTTTACACAAAGCATAGTGATTTGGCAACCGAAGGAAGGCCAGTCATGCGGCTGTCTCAGCACATTTCTCTTAGTAACTGAATGCAGGTAAATGTGAAAAAAAATATTTATTTGAAAAATAATATCGATTATAAGTACACCTTGCTGAATAAATCAAATAATTACTTTTTTTTAAGAGTGTCACCGTTCGCGCTAATCGCGTGACACAATCGCCTTTTATATTCAAGACCATACAAATATCATTTCAAATATAGTTTATTGACATGAAGCAGCTGATACTGCTGGGTCTGAGGGTTTGACACTATGTCGGAATGCGTTTTTTTCCCTCTTGCATTTTTCACCTGCTGTTTCCTTGTAAAATGGTAGAGGAGAGATCATTATATTTATGACGAGGTAGTAGGACTGATCAGTGCTGCCAGGTGTAATTCATTTGCTCGTGCACACTTCCCAGGTGCGACTCATCTGTCGGCGCACTTAAAACACGACGTAGTCGAGGAGAGGGGAGTCACACTGTTCGGTGCTTGAGAAAGCTATTACTATTTCCTATTATTTCCCTTCACCGGGAGCAGCAAAAGGAAAACCACGAGAGCCACTGGGAGCTGAAGCAGCCCAGGAGGTGCCCACCAACTGGGTCTAGAGTGCCGCCTTCAGGCCAGCTGGACACTGGGGCTTGGCTGGATTACCGTCTCCTGGAAACAGTTGCCAGGTGCGTGCCATTGTGCTCATTTCAGACAAGGGCAGATGAATCCAGTAATTTCAGAGCCTGGAGCATGGCTGATGCACCAGCACAGCGAGATCCCACACTGGTCCTAAAACCCACACGCCACTAAATCAATCGAGGTGAAGACCACCAGGGAGCCTGCGCTTGTCTGACCTGCTCCCCACCTTCCGACAGAGTGCTGAGTTACTCTTTTGAATTTATAAATAAACAATTTATTGCTAAAATACTACAATAAAATAATAATTGTAATCCATTTATGTCATAAAATTTTAACTCTGTTTTAGGCAACCATTTCGTTTTCTCTAGAAAATGTCACGTAACGACACGAGCATTGTCTCTATTAGACAGAAGTAATGTGTTGTTCGCTCGGCTCGACTCCTGACAGTCTGCTAAAGCCTGCTCTTTACAAATCAATGCACAGCCATTTCTCCTCATCGATTCTACTATTATGTAGGTTATATCATCAGGCCCACAACACATACACACACACGCACACACACGCACACACGCTGGATGAGGTGTGTGCTCACACACACACACACACGCTCTCCAGGTGCAGGTACTTCATGAGCTGATTAGAAATGCCACGAGGGAGTCGAACACCACTCTTAGCAGCTCCGGAGCCACACAATTGAATCATAATTAATAGTAGCAGCAGGGGGTTGTGATCCAAACACTCTGTCTCTTTCTTACACACTAAGCTGTTCATGCTGACAAATTATGCAGCGCTGTCACTGAAGTCTCTACTAGAATGTTTAATAACACACATTTCAACATGAAACTACACCAGTGACCATCTGCAGTGTACAGCATGAACATGACTTTTATTCACAGGGAGCTAAATAAAATAAAGCTAAGTAAATATTCAAAGGGAAAATAGTGAACAAGACTGTATTAATTATATTTATACTCAACTGAGAACAGTAACAAGGTTCATGTTTAACAGCAGAGTCCTCAGGGTTTAAATCAAATTCTTCTTCAACTGTCTTGTAAAAGCACAGGTTCCTTAAAATTTAAAACTTTCCCTCAAAGAAAATGTTTAGCAAATTACTTCCAATGTGTTTATTATACATTAGTTTAATAATATTAGTATTATTTTAACCTATATACTCACAACTGTTGAATCATAATGCATTGTAAATGAAAGCCTTATGAGTCCTATTATTACTTTAATAAATTATTTATAAAAATAGTTTTCATTGCAATGCTTGATGTAACTTTTTTGTACAACCCAAGCTTCTTCTTTTTTTTTTTTTACAAAGATTTTTTCATTACATTACACACCAAACAATCCATTTAGTCATTTTTATACTGCAAAAAAAAAAAAAAAAAAAAAAAAAGAATGTTTTGTTTTGGCACAAAAAACAAGTGTTAAGACAAAATAAAAATGTAAAAGTTTTTCCCAAAAAAGAAAAACAAGGACAAAACAATTGTATCAAAAACCAGGCAAACCTCTGCTAAACCTGATACACTTTTGTTCAATAGTAATTTGCTTTGTGCCAGAACTTTGAAAAACACGAGCCATATCACAGCTATTGTACTTCCAAGGGTTGTCACCACTTCTTTTCACCACTAGACGGCACTGATTTGGGGTCTGTAAAATGATACTGATTGTGTATTTTCTCACATTTTAATTTGAATTACCTTTGTTTACCTAAATTACTTTGTTCGTACCAAATTTTTAAAAGCTAATACCCTTTTTGAAACCACCTCATATTGAAAAGTAAGCAATAGGAGGGTTGCGTCATTTCTACTTAATTCAAAATAGATGCTGTGACTGGCACAAGCGGAGACTTCTAAGGCTTAACACTGACGTAAATAAATATGGAAATTAGATAAAATTATCAGGCTTTTTTTAATGAAATATCCCTAGAAAATCATAACATCAAATGATTAAATAAAAAATGAAAAAGTGTTGTATGCATGTGCAGCTCAGAACCCTGAATTGAATTATGCAATCACTCTCTCTCTCTCTCTCTCTCTCTCTCTCCCAATCTTACTGTCTGTTCTGGCATCTCGGCTCACTACAATCAATTATTGTTACGGTAGAATCATTAATAATTTCCTAATGAAAATGATTCTGTTGATCTCAGTTGTATTTTAATTAAACATAATTACGCCTGTGCTCAGAGCTGTGGAAGGGACCCCTTCAGGATACAACCCAGTTTTAACACCCTGATAATGAAATTGTACATTGTGTGCAGTTGTTTGGTTATTATGCATTGCTGTATTTTGCGCTGCACGGTGATAACAAGAGATAATAACCCTGTGCTTTCCCCCTGTGCAGTTCAAAGAGGAAGATAAAATGAACACAATTTAATGGCTTTAACAGTTTTAAAACACCGCAGTGTTTGTGTTTTGTAAGCTTCCACACCGGGCTGGCATGTGTCTGTCTTTCAGCGCTTTAAAGTCTGCATGAAGCCCCTCAGCCAGCACAGTGCTCACGCAAAAACACACACAAATGGAGATAAATATATGTTTGAAGGTTCAGTTTGTACAGCGATGAAACAGTTTGGTGCCTATTAGAACTGGGAATCCAGAAAACGTATTTGTTCAGAAGTGTCTCCAAATATATATGTGGAACCAAATCATTTGGATGGGACACTCTAATCTGATGTATAAGTGCCTTTTTGGATGAATACAGAAGTATTCATGAACAGATGAATGTACAGAGGCAATATTGAACTAGAAAGATTTCAAACGAGGAATCTGTAGACATGATTGGCCTCAAATTAAGCACTCTTGAAGAGGTAAAGTTGCTAAACAAACAAACAAAAAAAAACTAACCTATTGTAAACCTCAAAATTAAAAAAAAAACCAAAACCTCAAAAGTCTAAATGGATTCCCTCAAAATATCTCTGAGCTGAGGAACTGTAGTTTTTAAGTAAACAGTTCAGAAATATTAAACTTAAAATGCTCCATTGGACTCAAGCTGAGCTTGAGGTATTTTTAAAATGATTATTGAGCACTGCATGAGCAAGCTCAATAAACACAAGCACCTCTGTTTGATGATCAAAAGTGAACCTTCACATGTAGTCCTGTACATGCCATAATACCAGAATAAATTGGCCAATAAATTTTTGGGCCGTTGAAAACCGAAATTTTGCCATCAACAGGAAGTTGGTAATACCTCTGCCATGGAATCAGGTTCACATTTGCCATGTGTGTTAAAAGTCCAACCTACATAGGCTCCTACCGCCACCTAATGGTAACGTGGGATATGCCATTATCCGCAGTTTTAAACTGCTATTTCAAACAGTGTTTGAAGTACAAGTTAGACATTTGGAACACTTACATAAAGGGACCAAGACCTACAAAAAGTCTATTATGGTCGCCAAAATCAGTTATTTAGCAAAAACCGGAGTGAGCATGAACATCATAATGTGACAGCACTGGAGGTGCAAGAGCACTTTGATTGCTGCTTGCAGCTTTAATTAGCATTGAGTTTGAAAAGTTCAGATCTTCACCAGTTCATTCAGATGGAGAGATGCTTTTTTACCATCTTAGAGCAAAAAAACTCCTGCATATCTTCATTTAGAATGTGATTTTGAGCATTTCAATTTTCATGAGTGTCACCAATCTCTCACTGAATTTACAACCAACGACCCAACCAAAAAAAAAAACAGCAGATTGATTTTAAATTGGTCTTTTTTAAAACAAATTACTCAAAAAGGTACCAGCTACCAGCTACTATCATGTGATTAGTTATGTGCCTGTGTGTGAGGATTATTTAGTGTGTGTTATTTCGAGTGTGTAACTCGCTCAGAGGAGCCTGCAGGGATTGACTCATGGGCCTGATTATAACAGATGAAACTGCAGGATTGTGGGGTGCGTCTATTACAGGAGCAAACACACTTCTGCTCTCAGGAGCTGTGCTAAGTGCTTACAGAGTGTTTTATTCGTATTGCACAGAAACTGACAACGGACATAAAGTTCCTTGAGGGAATGCTGATGCAACTATTTGTGAAACAATGTCAATAAATATCGAAAACAGAGCAAAGCAAGACTCTGAAAAAAACAACATTGTTGATTAATGATGAATGACTGCTGCAAAGATTCCATAGGTATTACTTTTTAATTTGCGAAAATAGTCTTAAAAAAGAAGCAGTCATTCGTTTAAAAAATTGCATTCCAAAATATTGCATATTTCATAGTTCTGGTTCAGCAGCAATGGAATTACGAGTTCAACATAAACCATAAAATTCAATTATTATGATTGAAAAGATCTCTAGAACCATAACTAAAGCAAATTATTTGTTAAAATAAAGTTCTGACCACCTCAACGAGTGGAATCACTCTCCCAGCGCTAACAAAAACAAAACCAGAGTAACAATTACAGAGACTTAACAGAAAACTCCAGAAATCCTGTTATTAGCCTTTTTGTTTCCCACATTCAGTTTGCTGGAATAAAGATTAGGCCATTTTAAAAGAACGGTATAATCTTCTTGAAGAGCTTATCAAAACTTTAGTGATTTGCTGATAAAGTGAACAAATCAAGGCGCTGGTAAAGAGGATCAGCCGCAGTGCTGTGCAGTGATTAGATGATGAGAAAATCCAATGAAACTAGAAGAATCGGAATCATCCGGAAAACACTCTTTTCAGTCATAGATCTCACTGTGTTTCTACCATGAAAGCATATCTTTAAACCAAAGTAAATATACTAAATAATATCGATTGACAGCGCCAGAGCTAGTGGGATGAGTCATACAAGTTGTGCTCATAAGTTCTCAAATTTTCTGAATTCTTGGCCATTTTGCAAGACTTTGACTAATAACGCAAAATCATTTAAAGTACAGTAATTTATTGTGAAACAATTGTGTTTACTCTCGCCAAATAGCTCAGAGACAAGCCTTCAAATGTCTGGAACAAAGTTATTTAGAGCGGTGGAACCAATATTAAACTTTTTGGCCAAAACAATAAACACTACATTTAGAGAGGAGTCAACAAGACTCCCACCATCCCCACTGTGAAACATGGAGGCGGGTCACTGATGTTCTGGGGATGTGTGAGCTTCGAAAGCACAGGAAACTTGGTCAAAATGGTTGGGAAGATGAATGCAGCACGTTCTCAAAGAGTCCTGGCGGAGTAGCAGGTACAGTGCAGTGCTTTGTGGACATGGGTATGATGCATGGCTTACAAAGAGGTTCATAGTGAAAGTTTGATCTGCACCGACTGTTAATGCTCTACCAGCAGCTTCAGAACAGGTGAGTGCTTTTATTTTAAACACATACTTTCATTGACGTTTATATATAGCTATATCTCACAACCGAGAGAGCGGGGCGTGCCTTCTGATCTTTAAAGAAAATTTTGACCAGAAGTGATTTTCAGATTTAAGCTACATATGTAACAATTGATTGAATATATTGATTGAATTTTTTTTTTCATTTTCTGTGTTCATTTTTAGAGTTTTTTTTCTACATTACAATTTACTCTAATAAATTACCTTTAAAACAGTTTTTATGTTGCAATGCTTGAAACCTTTTTTTACAAATATTTTTTCATTAAATTACAAAATAATTCCACAATAAATCTGAAATGTACAAAAAATAAAGTACAAAAATACAATTAAGAGTATTACATTTTGTCTTTTTTTACTGCAAAATAAAAAAAAAAAATGAAAAACATTTTTATGCTTTATGAGACAATCAAAAATTCATAAATCTACCCAAAAAAAACAAGGTGAAAATTGTATTAGAAAAACAGCCAACCTTTCCTAAACATTTACATTGTTCCAAGCATTTTTTGTTTTGTGTCAGAACTTTGAAAAACACAAGCCACATCACAGTTCTTGTAACTCAGAGGGTTCACCACTAGAGGGCACTGTTTGCACTGATTTGGGAACTGTAAAATGAAAGCAAATGATGTCACAGCTCATATAATGTTCATTAAAACCAATAATATCAAAACTGAAAACCTTTATGAAACCTACACATTATATGTGAAATCAAAATAAACAATCCCTGGGTCAGGTCAATTCAAAACAGCACAGAAGCGTGAAAGGACTTCTAAAAGTTACTTTGTGAATGAACCTCCGTTCAGCAAACTGTTGACAAGAGTTCTTCATGCTAGCAAGACAATCTCCAAACAAACGATTCCTTTCACAACACACCCTTAAAGGCATTATGAGCTGATCTTTTGCTAGCTGATGGAGCAAAAAAAAAAAAACACTGAACGTTATAGAAAGTCTTTTTTAATGGCTTTCATTGGAGCCGGTATGGGAAATGCAGTTTCCAGTTCAAACTCCCTTGGTTAGAAACTGACCAAAAGCTTCTGCAACTCTGCAAAAATGCAAATCAGTGGCAATCACAGGAAGTTACCTCACTAGCAAAGTTCCCTGGATTGGAGTGAAGCTCCTAACAATATCTACCTAAAAATTATTCTTTTATTTTATGCCCATCTCACAACACAAACTCAAAACAAATACATATACTGGCATCAGCATGGGGCACGATACTGAGCTCATGTATTTGTAAAAACACTTGGATACCAAAGACCAAAAAAAACGATTTCTGGCTCAGTGGTTTGGAAATATTTCAGAATTGATGATATCACGGGGAGGTAAAAAAGCAGTACTTAAAAAACAAGTAATATGATAAAATATCTCAAACTAAAACATAAAAATGAGCGAGAAGAATGTGCCGCTAGCAGTAACGTTAGCTTTCAGCAACCAACCGGGAGAAATGGTAAGAGATATCATGAGAGCTAAACAAATAACCGAGGTGCTCTCCCAATTCATTGTTTCAACCACTTTGAGATGTTGATAATGCGGGATATTGTCGTCTTCTTAACATTTTGGAACACAGTTTCACTGTGTCATTACTTGGAAAACTGCCACATCCAAAAAAAAAACAAAAACAGGTATCGGATTCAGTATCTGAATCCCTAATTAATAATGTAAAAACTGTCTAAAATATGCAAATTCATAGATCATTTAAACAGAAAAAAAACCTGATTGGTGTTAATTATGTTCCATAAATATGTAAAAGGCCAAAAATGCAAGTTTTGTAATATTTACTCGAAGAGTTCCTGGTAGAGTGTGGGATTTCAATGGAATCAAGCGTGTGTATATATTGCATTGTGATGCATGATGCAATCTCTCCCTTCTCTCTTCGGGCAATCTCTTATTCAAATGCATTTTCAGACACAGAAAATAATGTCAGCACAGCAAATGTCAGCCGATGACATTTGTCATAGCAAAACCACAACGTCCTCTGACCCCCCAACCTTACATTACAAATCTCAATGCTAATGGCTGAGAGAGACAAAGAAAACCAAAGTCAAACTACACAACACGAGCTGTATGCAAACACACACACACACACACACACACACACACACACACACCAAAGTGAAATAAAGAATTTCACTTCACATCTCAAGGGTGTGTGGCGCTGTGTTTGCCGTTCAGATAATCGTCCTCTTACCTTTGCTGTAAACCACACAGTTGTTCTTGTTGTCATCTGTTCCTTGCCAAGTCAGATCCAGGAGCCACCTGGGGCCTGCAGACAGGACCAGAGGGACGTGCGGCTTCATCTTCTGCAGCGGCCGAGATAACACAGGAACAAACACATCCAAAAATAAATCATTAGTTTATTTAGAAACAATAAAGCAGCATTAGCATCACATTAGCACTGGAAGCTCACACATAGATTTACTGGATAGTAGCATAACACACATTGTGGAATTTTACATTGTTTTACAATATAATCTATTTTTTATAATCTATGAAAAACATAATATTTGTGTATTTTAAGGTCTAAACTTAAAGAGTTTAAATCTTATCAGAAATACACTTTTCACAGTAAATGACTATTCTTGTCGCCGTAGCTACATAGGTGTATAGAGGCACATTTACAATGGCAAGGTACAATGTGTTTCTCATAGTGACAGAAACTAATTAGAAAACCCTTGTGCATCATGTTAGCACCACTGAATGACCTTCCTTTGAGCAGGTTCCCATTTGTGGGTAAAACGCTCAAAATGGCCAAAAAAAAGAGAACTTTCATGTGAAACTCAACAGTCGTTTCTTGTTCTTAGAAATTAAGGCTATTCCATACAAGAAATTACAAAGAAACTGAAGATTTCCTACAGCGGTGTGTACTACTCCCTTCAGAGAACAGCACAAACAGCTCTAGCCAGAGTAGAAAGAGGAAGGGGAGCCCTGCTGCACAACTGAGCAGGAGAAATAGACTCCTCACAGCTCCTCAACTTACAGCTTGATTAAATAGTACCCGCAAAATGCCAGTGTCAACATTTACAGTGCAGAGGGGATGCTGGCCTTCAGGGTAGAGTGGCAAAGAAAAAGCCACATCTGAGACTGGCCAATAAAAGAAAAAGATTATTACAGGCACAGACAGTGGACAGAGGATCATTGTTAAAAAGTCTTCTGGATGAATCGAAGTTTGAGGTTTAAAGGTTTGAGTTTTGGATCACATAGAAGAACATTTGGAGAACGTATGGAGAACAATTGAAAAGATGCTGGAATGCTGTCTGACGCCATCTGTCAACCAATGTGGAGGTGCTGGTAAAGCGATAGATTTGTTCGGAGTAAAAGGGATTTTGAATAAGGAAGGCAATCACTCCATTTTGCAAAGACATGCCATACCCTGTGAAAGGTGCTTGATTTCATCCAACAGCAGGAGCTCCAAATTATGCTAGAACTATTTAGAAAAGAAGCAGAAGCTGGTCTTCTATTTGTAAGGGAGTCACCAGATCTAAACCCCATTGAGCTGTTGTGGGAGCAGCTTGATCGTATGGTACGCAAGAAATGCCAATCCAACTTGGGGGAGGTGAAGATTGGGGTGATCCTAAGCACAGGTGATTCTAATGATTCATGTCCAGCAGACACGTGTATATAAACCCCCTCCCATTTCATGCTGTCAGCAATGACTCCCCATGGATGAAAAATGTCACAACAACTGAAAAGCAAACCATTTCAACACACAAGGATTTAAACAAGTGTTCAATAAAATCTGTGAAAAGTTTGGGAAATGTTCTTTTTTATTTAGCTACCGATTAAATGAATAATTTTTACAGGGGGAGCACTTACTTATGCTGAGCACTGTAATTATTAGCTCTTTCCCCATCTAAGCTACTGAACAAATCCTATCAGGGAAAAGAGGTGGTCATATCTAACGCAAACGCCACTCATGAAGCTCTTCCGCGGAACATTTTGGAACAGTTTTAGTATCAATTTAGTTCACATTTTAGAAACATAACTGATTGTAAATCAAAGGAATACTGATAATATCATTTCTAGTGGTCCTTCCTTTGGTTAAAGCAAGGAGGATTCTGGGATGCATGCTGTATGTACATGTGATGAGAGCTGACATCGAGTTCAGGCAGTTTCGAGAGTTTAATGGAGTGTTGAATATCAGTAAGCTCTCCACCGGCCTCTCGTTTAACTCTGAGAGAGTGGAATTATCAAGCTGAATTTTCCCCCATGATCCAGTTTCTGATCTCTCCGATTACGGACTGATCTCAGGTGCCTGGGAATTGCAAAAAGAATGTGGGCTGCTTTCGGCTAAGGAGAAGGCGAGCGTTCAGAACTGAACTTTGGCCACATTGTGCCTCGCTATCACCGCCATCTCACTATTTCCTGCCACGGCCCAAGAAGAATTTAAGGAATCAGTATCCATTTCAAAGGCCAATTGCGGTTACGCTTTATAATGCTCTGGCAAATTATTCCGAATGTGTAACGTAATTTTTCTTTTCAGGCCAGGGTCGAATTGTACCGCTTCAAGTTCCATCTATAAGGTGGAAACGGCAAGATAGAGAAAAGCTACTAAAATGCACTCAGACCCTTTTGTGGAGAAAGAGCCAATGCTGCAGCCCAGCTGTTCTCAATGCCAGCTTTTTCAGATTTTCATTTCTCAAATGTGTTTTTTTAAAGGCCAATGAAAGCTCAGAGAGCATCTTCTCGTGACTCTGAGGCAGGAGATTTGGACAGCTGTTACAGTAGCCCATTACCGGCAAGAAAACTGTCTGTCTTTCTAGGCTATTAGACATGACGCCCCAGGCACACCTTCATTAGCTTGCTGAAATAGTTTAACTAAGTGAAAACAGGCTGAAGCCAATCTTCGACAGCCCAACTGACATCATTTCCTTTCTCCAACGAGTGTCTGCCTGGTCTTTTCCATGAGCTGAGCGGCTGTGGTGAGTAAAGAAGAATATTCATACTCAAATTTGATGAAATGTAGAAGATAAACTACAAAGTGTTGCAATGACCTCTCCTCATGCTGACCAAGTGTATCAGCAGAAGGCTTAGAAGCTTTAAATGTTGCTGTTCATCTGTTCACGTGTCAAACACAAGCTTGCAATTATATCTGGCCCAGAAGATCATCACACACAGACTACAGATCCCACAATGCATTGAGTCAGCCTCCAATGGACCTCACAGTGAAGCGCTTTTGGAAATGTAAACAAAAGGACGATGAAACTGTGAGTTCACACAGTAAAAGGTCAAGCCGAGTGAGACTAACAACAAACTGTTGGAGAGTTGCTCAAATGAACAGAATGTTCTGAACGAAGACACGATTAGAACAGACACATGTAAAAAGTTACTTGGAAGGATGACCTTCATTCATTATAAAAGTCCTCTTTGAGATTCCTGCTCCCACACTTTGTACTTTGGAAAAAAACATTATTGTTATTCACTATTTGCAAGTTGTATGTGTGAAAATCTTGTAAGATAATTAACCATTTTATTTCTTTAAATAAAATTACACCAGAGTAAAGGAAAACATGATTTGATGTGGTTCTTTAAAATAATTCTGTATATTAATATATATAATTACTAAATATTAATATTTATACCCCGTATAATAATGCCTTCATTTTATATAAAGCTTTTCAAAACACTCAAAGACGCTTTGCAATTTTCAGAACATTATTCATTTATTCCACATTCACACACTGGTGGTGGTAGCCCTTAGCTTGCCCTTAGCTTCCAACGGTGGAATGGGCCTGGTGGGGATCGAACCGACAACCTTGTTGTTATAGGAAGAGGACTTGTGTGCTGGAGATAGCCACCAGCAGAGTCCTGTGACTCCGAAACGGTATAAGCGGGTAAAAAGATGAATATATATATAAATAGGTCACTATACTTTCTCAAAAAATACATTGATACCTCGAGATAAGAAATGAATCCATTCCAGAGTGACCTTTGTATCCTGAATTTTTCGTATCTCGAAGCAAGTTTTACAAGCAAAACGTCTAATCCGTGCAATGGCTCTCAGAAACAACAGAATAAGTAGATCAAAAATATCACTCCTTAAATCTACAGATTGTTATTGTAATAAATGATAATAAAACACGAAACAGAAAAAAAAGACAGTACCGAAAACGGGTGTTAAGGGATGGCTTCTGAGAAGGCTTCTTGGGTATGATCCGTGATGTAACAAAAGTTTAGAGTCCAACTGTCCAAAAAGAAATAACTTAACTTTTATAAAGTGGAAACCGCTGTTTGGAAACCAAAGCTATAGGTAAGACACTGTTGTTTCACACGGGGTTTCTCCTCGTACTTGCGATACAGAACAGCACATTCCACTTTAGAAACTGTATTTTTTGGACACCTTGACTAACCTTTATTATGACAAATTATTGGTTATTTAAACAAAATGTTGTGTTTTTGGTGTAATAATGATAAAATTTCAACACCTTTTACCATTATCTGGTCATCGCGCTGCACTTCTGGGTCCAAACATGATGACCAGATAACATGGTAAAGGAACTTTGATCATTATTACACCAAAAATCCTTTAAATCAAGTGCAAATTGTGACTTTACAAGCTGCTCGGAGAGCAGAACTGTTTGTGTTTTTCGTGTCATGGATTTTTTTTTTTTCGCACCCTGAAGCAAAATATTTTTCGAGAGACCTTTTGTATCTTGTGTGTTTCGTAACATGAAGCATTCGTATCTCCAGGTACCACTGTTCATCACTAAAACAACACATCACTAAAATGTATCACAATTTATAACAAAAAACATATCAATATATCACAACAAAAACATATCCATGCTTTCATGTTGCTGAAATCCATCAGAAATGAAGAGTCATAAGACCAGTTTTTCAGATTAACTCTCGTAAAATTTGGGTGAGCCTTTGCGAATTCTACCCTCAGATTCCTGTTTTTAGCTGAGAGGAGTGGCCTACAGTGCTGCCGTAGCCCATACGCCCTAAAGTCCAGTGTGTTCAAGATGCTCCTCTGCAGATCTTGATTGTACCGATTGGTTATTTGAGTTACTGCTGCCTTTCTATCAGTTCCAACCAGTCTGCCCATGGATATTTTCTCTCTTTCGGACCATTCTCTGTAAAACCTAGAGATGGTTGTGCGTGAAAATCCCAGTGGATCAGCAGTATCTGAAATAGCCCATCTGGCACCAACAACCATAACATGTTCAAAGTCCCTTAAAGCGCTGTTCATCACCATTTTTGACCATGTCTAGTTGCTGCCACGTGATTGGCTGTTGGATAGGTGTACCTAATAAAGTGGCCGGTAAGTGTGGGAGCGAATGATCTCTGGTTATTAATATCTCTCACCAAGAGGACTTCAAATATTCAAATGTGTTTGATAAACTGATCAGGCCTGATTTACTTGGTTATTTGAATATTTTGAAATATTATCTAAGCCACTATAACACAAACGTTCTATAACACACCTGGGCTTTTATCTGAGTGTCTTTCTCCACGCTGGCAACCAGACAGAGAACCTACCGTCACTTAACACCGCTACCATCTCCCAGCTCAAATTAGTTATACAATAATGTCTTATATCCACGACTGACCCGAGAAGTTTACAGGCCTGTCAAAGAGCAGCCAAGCCTGTTTGATTGTTGCCATGACTACAATCTAAAATGAGAATCGGATTAACCCTTTCTCTGAACCTGACTGTCTGGAGTCATCTCTTATTCAGAAGTAAAGGTCCGCCCTGTCTGTCTGCCTCGCTTTCACTCTCATCCTCAGGCTTTCCTAGCAAAGCAGCTAATGACGAAATACACAGGGATATCGTTGTGAAATATGTGATGATATAAAACACAAAACAATATGGATCACCACTTAAATATCAAATCGGGAGGCGTGACTGCAGCGGTTTTATTTTCTGATAACATTTTGGCTCTCCAGGTCAGGTCATATATTGTCTGTGAGATGCTGAGAGATGTTTAGCTTCTAGAATCTATAATTCAGATGAATTTTTTTTCTTCAGATTCAAACTCTGCTCAAGATACAATGCATATTTGAATATTATATCCTTAATAAGATCACAAAATGAAATTCAAACAAATGTATTACCAACCACTGACAAAATTTAAATGATTAAACTGTCAAATAAAATTATAAAAGCTAAGAGCACCAGGGTCTGGCTTTATTCATATTACAGCACATTATATCCTCCACTGCAAGGGGGCAGCACTGGCTTTTTGCTTTCAAGGCATTAATTAATACATTTGGTTATTCAATTTCATATTGTTCCTTTTCAGAGCAACGGGGGTCTGCTGGTCTCCAGCCCACCTCAGGAGAAAGTAGGTTCCCAATCCATCACAGGGCACACACACATTCGCTCCTGGGGGAAATTTAAAGAACATTCTGAAGCATTGAAGACACTTTTGGTCTTAAACCCAGAGCACCTGGAGGAAACGTATCAAAGCACGGTGAGAACATGCCAATTCCTCCCAGGAATGCCACAAAAATATGTTTTATGAATAGTTTATTAACAAAAGTTTTCTGCCGATCGGGCTTGTTCCCCTGGTGTTGTGACATTTTTGTCATGCATATATTGTGAAGTGATATGTTGTTACACCCCAATCATGAGCCATTCCACTGAATGGGTGCCATTTCTGTCCATATATCTATTAAATAAGCATAAAAATGCTTCATAATTTTTGGCAAAAAAAGAACAAAGTTTTTATGTTTTCTAACATCTTTAAGTTCAAATCAATGTGAAAAGTGTATATAAAACAAAAAACCTTTCCTAAACGTGATACAAACACTTTTTGTTCCATTGTGCTTTTTGTGCAATGACTTTAGAAAACACAAGCCATTTCACAGGTTTTGTTCTTTCTTCTTTTCACCACTAGAAGGCACTGATGGCTCCAATTTGTAGTCTGTAAAATAAAACTAAAAGTAGTATTTTCTCATATTTTATATATGTCATAACTCTTGTAATGTTCATTCAAACTAAAAATATCAAAACTAAAAACCTATATGAAACCTTCACATTATATTTGGAATAAAAATTTGCTGGGTCGCATCCTTCATAAAACAACCGCTGTTGCAGTCGTTCAAATTGGAAAATTAGCTTGGATTCTTTATTATCATTATTGAGTGTTTGTATTTGTATCTTTTCTAATCTTATTTTGTTTGAACATTTAATTATTATATTTTTGGACATGAGCCTACATAGGCGGGTGGGAAGAGGAAAACTGAGTTTTCAGAAATGTGGTGGTGGCAGAAAACGTTTTTTTTTTTTTTTTTTTTTGACCACACAGCTACGCAGACACTTTTGATTCTTGTAGATTTTCACAAAGAATAATGTTGTTTTTGTTTTTTTTATACCTCATCCTAATTTACAACTCATTTTTGTGGAGGACTTTTTGTTAAATAAACAAATGAATAGAAAAGTTAGAGTTTGGACTGTGTGCGTGCACAAGGCCATCATCATTTCCATCGTCGCTCCGGTGGATACAGACTTCTGAGGGTTAACTTAGAGAGAGAAAGAGGGAAGCATAAAGTGCTCAAACTGACTTTTGTCTTTGCAAGTTTTTGTTTGTTTCTGAGTTGATTACCCTGTATAAAGCAGATGTTGTTTGCAAAAATGCTGCATTGGTTAGAAAATTGGCACGAGTCTGACTCCGTAGAAAATGAAACCGTCATTTTCGGAGAATTACAATATGCTTATAAGATGTCTAAGTGGCACAGCTAGACTCATAATCTACAGCAATATGCTCAAAGGAACAGTCCTGCAGGGTAACACAATTGAGAAGCACAAAACTGATCAAAAAACGGGTAGCAAATGAAAACCGCAAACCTGAACGTTTTATACCTTCACACTGATGTATGAGGCAAAGCGAGACAGATGCTGAGGTGACGCTTGATTTAAGACCTTCACTGGAGGCGTCGTGTGTAAGTAACAGATCTCCAGTCTCACTCCACCGCTCTCTCTCTCTCCCCATGTGGAGGAGATACAGTGTCCAAAACAGTGTAGTCAGCGAGCGAGTGATTACAAACTGATGCTACAGAATCGCTCTAAAATGAAAATCAATATTTCCACAAGTTGCTGCAACATAAAAGATAACCTTCATTGATTTTTGTGACTTAGGCCTGTGTGATACAATCTAATATAAATTTTCACCCGGCCGGATTTGTATCAGAGCGGGGAAGCAGGGGCTGCCGATAAGTTCCTCGCTAACATCCCTCAGAGTTGGTTTTTCCCCCCTGTCGCTCTTTTTCCTTGAGCCATGGTTGTACTATTTATAATTGGGGTGGTACGAGTGAAAGCTTCCATCAGGAATCAGCTCTAATTTTTATTAGGGAGCAGCTAAAGCCTGTTCCAGATAATTTGGGACTTTCAGGGGGAATTGTGATGGAGCTGATGGCAGAGGCGCAGAGGCCTGCAGAAAAGAGCTAACCTGTAATAGCCTGTGTGCCGGCAGCTGATTAAATGCTGCCATAGATGAAAGCGCTGCCATTGCCGCAATAAATTAACCAATCACACAAATCCCAAGACGCGGCTAATCCGGCCTTGATACCTCTGATCCTCTGATCAGCTGAAGGAGGTGAAGGGAAGAAAGTGTGCGGTGACACAGTGATTCTGACTGACTCCAGGCCTGTGTGTAAACAACAGGCTAATGATAGTGCCTCTGACCGCTGCTACGCTAACCGCTCCTCTTTTCATCACCCCCTCTACCCTAGAGCTCACAGGGCCACCGGATCCCGAGTTCACACACATTCTCTTTAGTCCTGGTGACAAGCTCCCCAGGGATCCAAGACCCTTTGAGTCTTTAATTCTACTGAAGTCTTTATATAGACATCAGCGAATCTGTGACATCACAAACGTCATGGTGTCTCCGGAAATATTAGAAACAAGTGATTCTTTCATCCTTGATACTTAGAACTAGCATCAAAGAGTAAAAGTAAGACTATTAACCATACTCATAAAAACAACACTACAACTAATAACAACAGCAACAGTGATACTAAACACAACAAGTGCAGGAACAAATACAGTGATACCAACACCACCAACAATAACACAATCAACTACAATAATACTAACAAAACAATAATACTACTAAAACAATACTAACATCAACTACAATGATTCTAATAAACAACAATACTACTAAAACAATACTAACATCAACTACAATGATACTAATAAACAATAATACTACTAAAACAATACTAACATCAACTACAATGATACTAATAAACAATAATACTACTAAAACAATACTAACATCAACTACAATGATACTAATAAACAACAATACTACTAAAAATAATACTAACATCAACTACAATGATACTAATAAACAATAATACTACTAAAACAATACTAACATCAACTACAATGATACTAATAAACAACAATACTACTAAAAATAATACTAACATCAACTACAATGATACTAATAAACAACAATACTACTAAAAATAATACTAACATCAACTACAATGATACTAATAAACAAAAATACTTCTAAAAACAATACTAACATCAACTACAATGGTACTAATAAACAATTAATACTACTAAAACAATACTAACATCAACTACAATGATACTAATAAACAACAATACTACTAAAACAATACTAACATCAACTACAATGATACTAATAAACAAAAATACTACTAAAAATAATACTAACATAAACTACAATGATACTAATAAACAATAATACTACTAAAAATAATACTAACATAAACTACAATAATAGTAATAATACTGGAAACATAAGTAATACTCTCAACAACAATAAGTAAATATCCAATCAGCGAGCGCTAAAACTAGAGGAGGCTGGGACTTTTCGTGTTTCACTGAGCCACCAACACCAACGGGATATTAACAATCTGTAACAATGCTCCTAACAACAACAACAACAACAACACCCTAATGTTGTAAAACATATATGAAGTTATCCAAGTTATCTATTGGTTAAATTTGACTGAAAAAAATGTATCACGCTGAAGACTTAAACACTTGAAAAGAAACCAATAATTGATGTTTTAATTTGCATCGGGTACACTTATTTGAATATCTTCCGTGGGTCATATTTTCAGAGGATTTGCACATGACGCTGCAATAATAAAAGCTGCTTTTGAACCTGATAACTTTGTTGATTTCAGAACATTCAACACTTGACACCTAGCAACAAACATATTTTATGCACAGCGTGTCTCTGTTTATCCGTGGTTTAAACGAAAGCCGTTCTGTACTGTATGTCAGGCCAATTTGTGCATGGGTTCGAGGCTGAAGGTGAGGATAACAGGACCGGACCTGCTCTAAGACTCTGTTTACAACCTAACAAACCCTCGATACGCAGACTTCAATTAGTTGTTCACAGTGATGAAACAAATTGCATGTGGTCAACTGGAAATTTCATTAAGACAGATTTTCCCGCAGCTCTCGTTATCTCTGCGTATTAATATTTCCACAGGCTTGCTGGACGGCTGAATTTGCAGGGGACATTTTTTCCCTCCTTCCGTGCAGCAAACCCAAATCCCACCTCACACAAAATGATGGCGTGTCTAAAAATAAACCTTGAAGTTTCTCTCTTCCGTGTGCTGTTTGATAAACTAAATAAAGCCCTGTGTTTCTTTATAAACACTATCTAGCTCAGAAAATATATTCCCACGTCTGTCATGCATTCCAGCCGTCTCTTTTTAAATGGCAGTGGTTTCATCACAGAAAATGAAAAGATACCTCCTCCTTGGTGCTGTCTTTGCTTCTTCTTCTTTCTTTTTTTCAGAGCGAGCATCTGCTATTGGGAAGCTAAATAACAGAAATATGCAAAAAGAGAAATTGCACGCTAATTCCCTTTGGAGATAGATCTTGGCGCCTGCCCTGTCATAAATCAGAGAATTTCGATATGAAATGAGGCAAGCTGCTCTAATCATTTCTGCATTTCAAATTGGATCACTGGCTCAATCGCTTGGCTTTTAAACTGCTTGCCTAAGAGCAAATGTGAGGTGGGAGATAATGGGGAAGAAATCGCAGCCCGCGTGCCGTAGTTAGTTTACTGCTTGAGTGCAAAAGAATGCTTTCACCCCCCCCCCCCCTCCTCCTCCTCCTCCGCGCCTCTCTGCGGCTTTCTCTTTTCAACTTTGTTAAATTGACTTTTTCGTTTGAAATCGATTAAATTGAGAATCACTCCGGCTCTACCAATCTTTTAAGGAACACCCATTGAGGCTCGCTCGTGCCTATCATTTGGCACTGTTCATCGTTGCTATAGGAACCATGCAGATTTATTCAAAATCACCTTGCTTTAAAACAGTTTGACTTGGTGCTGATTTAATCTTTTCAGAAGATGGAAATGTTCCTATTTACTCCCTAAACAAGGGCCGACACACATGTCAATAGCAAGACTACAAACACCGACTACATTACATTCACACGTCTCAAAGATGAAACCATGATTCAAGCAGTTCTTCTGCTTGATGTGTTGCTCACTTCACCCATGTTTCTCAGGTCATTGTTGCCTGAGAAACCCCAGTCTACTTTGAACTCTTGTTGATGCAGAATAACTACCTTGTGTCTTGTTGCAGTGCTTAATCTTGCCACAAGAAGAAACTGTCTTTCTCCGCCTCTCAAACTCAGAGTTTGGATCTTACTCAACCAGGTTTATGCCTTTTACACAACTGTTTCTGTTTCAGTTCATGACTGGGTTTCAACACACATGTTTGGAATGTGTAATAATACACCGATTAGAATCTTATCCCTTACTTTGTGAAAATTTACCTAGAAGAGTTGATGCTGGTTTAAATTCAAAAGGAAGTGATGCCAAATATTCCTCTCACTTTGTAAATTGACAAAAAAACACACACACACACACACACACACAAAAAAAACAAGAAATAATTGTATTTATGAAAGCATTCCTTTTTAGAGAATTTTTTGTGTCTTAGGATAAAACACTGTGGGTGTCTTGTTGATGAGAACACACCGATCTGAACTGAGATTCGGTTGGACGGCTTCTCAGCAGGGTTCTCTTTGCCTGAGTTGAGGAAATATTGATGCAATGACGCTCCCTGCCTGAAGATGGCGTTTACAGTACAATAGATGCACTCCACATAGAAATAGGAAAGAAGACGACGACAGAGAAAAAAATCAAAGAACACAGTCGAGTAGTTTATACTGTGTGAAAATGTGGGATGAGCGCCATCTAGTGGCTATTTTATGTTTTACTCATGTCATCAAAGAGCCAGCTTTCACTCTTTCACTGGTCGTTCCTCTTGAGAAAAATGGATCCAATATGGCAGTGCGAAGCACCTTTTCATTGGCAAACCTTCGGTCATAAGTGTGATGTTTGTTTGGTGCGCATGGTTTTCGATCAAGGCGTGCTGTTGCACAAACTTCAGACCAAAAATTTGGAGGCCTTTATTCTGGACAGACTGAGGGTCTGACAGTCGCAACTAAAGCATCTCTATAGGCTTCTACACACTGATCTATGTTTTTGGTCCGAAGTTTTGTGATCCAAAACCAATGGAACATCACAGGTTTGACAGAATGAAAAAGATGGTGCCGTATCAGATCAGATTCTCGCAAGAACAACCAATGACAGCTTACTCTTTTGATGACATGAGTAGAACGTAAAAGAGCTGCTCGGTTGAGCTCATCCCACATTTTCATATCGACTTTGTAAAGGAAACGGTAAAGAAATAACGCTCTACAAATCCTCCACATTTTTGTCAAACCGCTCCCTCGGATCAGCCACCAACAGAATGAACTGTTTTTTCTATGTGTTCTTTGATTTCTTCTCTGTCGTTGTCTTCTTCTTTCCTTGCGTGGATGGCATGCATCTGTTTTACTTCAAACGCCATTTCAGGCAGTGAGCACCATTGCATCAATATTTCCTCAATGCAGACAAAGAGCTGAGATGCCATCAGAAGATAAATTCGAATCTCAAGTTGGATCGGTGTGTAGAGGCCTTTACAATAAATGTATGGAAAAACCTAACAAATATTAATAAAAAACAATGTTCATTCAGAACAGTTTACAAGAAAAAAATACAATTTCAAAATTAAAGTAACGATGAAAACCTATGAAAAACATTTTAGAAATTGGAGGAAATTAAGGTAATCAAGAATAATTGAACAACAGCTAGACTGAAACATTAGATGCTCAGAAAAGGATGAGAACATCAACCAAGCTTTGTAAAATGCACTAAAAGCTTCATTAGAAAGAAATACAACAATAGATGCTTTCAATTCAAAGTAACATCACACTGAATAAAAGCAGCAAAGCAGCACACCCTGAACAAATTTATCCGACTGAAAAGCAAGCGAAAGTAAAGCGCACGACTGCCAGACTTATGTGCAGTTGAATGGACTTTACGCCAACTGGCATGCTTGATATTTGAAGGGGACATGGCAACAGTGAATTCATAATGTTTGCTTTGCATTGTAATAATGTCTAGGAGGCAGAAGAACATGCCTTGCTCTTGTGCTCAGATTTGGCTCGTGAAATGCCGTGCCTTGGCCATAGATCCCCCTATTTCAATTTAAATTTCCACTTTCAATCCAATTTCTGGTGACTTTGATCTTTGCATGCAACTTGCAGTTGACTCCTGCAGCAAGAGCTAGCTATTGGGCTAATAACAAGGTGTTCTCTGTGTGTCCTGTGCACCTGGACTGATATCTGCATGCCTGAGGCCCCTGGCATCTGCCAAGCACCCGATCACATGTAAGTGATGATGCATTGCACAGATTCTTCTTTTTATTCCATGCTCTGTTGCGTCAGATGTGATGGTTGTGTACTGTAAAATAGGTGGCTTTTTTATTTTATTTTTTTCTGTTCTGGCATTATTTTTTAGTTTTAACCCTTAGAAGTCTCTGCATGGTGCATTTTGAATTAACAAGGGATGATGCAACAAGGCTATTGTTTATTTTTGATTATATTATATGGGTTTCAAAAAGCGTACTAGTTGGATATTTTGGAGTTTTAAATGAACATTACGAGAGTTAGGACACATCAGTTGCAAGCTAATACAAATTATAATGTGAGAAAATGTACGATCGTCTTTTAGTTTCATATTACTGAATGCAAATCAGTGCTATCTAGTGGTAAAAAGAAGGGATTACCTTGGAAGTACAAGATCTCTGATATAGCTTGTGTTTTTAAAAATTCTGGTAAAAAAAAGCACAATGGAACAAAAAAAAAATGCTTGAAATGTACAAAATTTATCATTTTATTTTGTCTCAACAATTTAGAATTTTGATATAAAAACGAATTGACAATTTTTGACACTTTGCACTACAAAAAGTAAATTACTACACAGAATTGTATTTTTTGTACAATTTCAGTATTGTGGTATTGATATAAAAAAAAATTAAAGAAGCTGTATCGTAATAAAAAAACAAACAAAAAATGCTCAGACTTCTCAGGGTTAATGTATAAAAGCTAGTTTCCAATATATTTCATTTTTCTATGTACATTTATACGGCGATTACTAGAACCTTATGAAAATACTTTTTTCCATGTATGCATCTGATTGTGATGTGAATAGGGGGAGTATAAATTCAATTGAGAATAAAATATTATAATTTGGTCGAAAATTAATTGAAATTTTTTGTAAATTTTTTACTGCGTTTAATTTATTTAGAAAAACTAATTTTTTGAAGAAAAAAGAAGAAACAACATTTTATGCTACATATTTTCAAATTTGCGATTGTCATGAAAAAAATCCAAACTCATTCTTCGCAAGAACATGCTCTTTGTTTCTGAATTAATTTACAAATGACCCTCATTGTTTAATTTTCCATTACTGGCTGGCTGGTGCGCTACTATGCCAGACCACCAGGACAGACGGCTAGACACTGTCCAGACATCCGCAGTCTCTATCGAGTGTTTCTATCTCACAAACAGGCTTCTGTGATAGCGCACCAGATGACCGCTGCAAAAAAAATAAAAATCTGTGAATTTCACACTGAATACTTTCATTTAATGCTGCTCTTCCATCTGGACTGCTTTGATGAGCGTTGGTGTGACAAAAGACAAAACGGGATCTTCGCTTGAAAGTTGGGGCATGAGGATCAAATAGACTTTGATTGCTGTGCTTAAGATACGAGAACACACACACACACACGCACACCCACGCCAAACAGAAGACGTCCTGCTGCAACAACGCAACTCTTTTGCTAAAAAGATGATGAACTTGGCTCAAAGCTCCAAACTAGACAATAACTATCACACGTTTGAAAGGCAGTTTCGGAATCCATCGCCAAGTCTGGCTCATTGCACACTTTGAAATATTCACTTGTATGTGAAAGGATGGCCAACATCTTCTGGATTTTGCAACCAATTAACCAGCTCTGCTTCACACGGTGGATTGTTGAATTCCAACAAGGGAATTGAGACAGCAAGAGAAAACTATTGTGGATCAGCTCGGCTACTTTTCAAGGAAGTTGATTCAGTGTCCCACAAGTAGAGTCTTGACAGTGACAGATGGCAAAGCAACTGGCATTGCTATAACTCTTCTCCCTTGCGTTAGATTTTCTCCCTCAGTGTTTTGCTTTGGATTCTGCCATAGCGTATTCCAACACCTTTGGCAAGACGCAGCACAAACCAAGAGAGACAACACTGTGGACAAACTTATGTTGTTTCTTGCTAATTCAGATTCGATTGAGGTTATCCAAGTCAGGAAACTTCAAGGCGGCTCCAGGCAGGAGTTAGTTTTTACAGACAGAACAAAAACTTCTTAGACCTACTGACTTTCATTCATATGTTGGCACTCGATTTACTTACAAGATTATAGTTTGGGGTAAGCATGAACCAAACCAAAAATATAATATGGTTTACAACCCTTTCTGTAATTTACAGGATGGAACAGAACATTTAACGCAAGTATAAGATTATCAACAAATTTAAAGTGATTCAAATATGAAATATGTTATTTTTTAAAACACCCCTATCAATGCTAACTCAAAATATTAGAAACAACGCCGCGGCACAGTGGCGCAGTCGGGTAGCACTATAGCCTTCCAGTTAGCCGGTGACTTTCATGGAAGGAAAAGTCACCGGCCCCCCCCCACACCGCTTGCGTGGGGTTCCTTTGGGTACTCCTGGATTATTAAATTAACCTAACCTCAATAAATCAGGTAAAAAGAGGAGTGGGGACAATGGGGAGGGGAAACATATCTCACAAGGTTTACACGGGAGGTGCAAACTACAAAAGCTTGCAATTAAGCTTTCTAAACTATTTCTGATTGCAAATGGCCCCTAAGTAAAGGTTTTCTCTCAGTGAGATTTCATCTTGACAGTAAAAGTCACACAGAGGAGAATGTGTCTGAGACAGAGGATAATCTTGAGGAGAACCCTGATTATGAAGCATCCTCCTCTGATGAGAACGAGACTCCCAGTGTTGAACCACCAGGAGACACATTACCTTACAAAAATGGAAAAAATATTATGGTCCCGCTCCCCACCTGAATGACAGGGTAGACTTAGTGCTGCTAATGCCATAAGCGGTTCCAGGACCCACCAGATACATGGTCAGTCATGCTCAAAACATGGTGGGGTGGGGGGGGGGGGTGTATTTCTGAGTTTTCATAGGTGGTCAACAATTACATCAGTTAACTGACACAACGCTTTAGCAAAAAATCATTTATAGTAACTTTTTGCAATCTTGCAGGCAACAAAGGTCTACATATAACAGGGACTTTTAATACTTTTTAGTTTTTAAAGAAAGCTGTGTCCAGTCTAGCTTAACTACTATTAAGGTAAGGATGCTTAGCATTTATCATGCAACACATTTGATAAATTAACTATTATATATTTTCTTCTAGTTATTTTTAAATCAAGACAACTATATAGCTCTGTTTTTCTGTCAATGATTCTCTTTTCATACTTATTCTGCCAGGGTCACATGGTTCTGCTGGTGCACATTACCCTGGACGGACGATACAGTCCACACATTTACTTCTATTGAATGGCCAGGAAGAGAAGCGGGGTGAAAGAGGGGAAAAGATGGGAAACAACAATGGTTGCATACATGTCCAATGCACAATCTACCACATCACGAAGCAGGACCACACACATTCCCTTCTAGGGGGAATTTAAAATCTTGAACTGGCGAATTACCTAATCTTGCCACCCTTCCATAGATTTGAAGGTAGCTGTTATTTAATTAAGTTCAATTGTTCTGGTTTGGGCTTTTAAAAGATTATGCTTGCAGCTCTTTTTTTTGATTTTCGATAATTTATTATACTGTAGAAAGATTGATTCTTGCTGGTTTGAGGACCCCTGAGATCCTCTACCTAGGGCACTCAGAATAAAATAAGCAATATGTTTGTAGCTCCCTGACTCTAGCGAAGGAGCCCTTGTCAAACGATGTCTATGTGGATGTATCATTCAGAAACTTGACACCATGAATTGTGACGCTGCGTTTAACGGTGACTTCGCCCTGATTGTGCTAAACTATGTAGCCATCACTTCAGTCACAAAGCAGTAGGGGCTTATCACTTTCCCTCCATATCTGTTAGGCTGTTTGGGACATGCAGTGATGAAGAGGAGAAGGGGGAAATGTCAGGTTCACTTGTAGATCAAGTCGAGCATGTATTATCTCAGCTCTAGTCATCTGTGGCCCCGGCAGCCGCTGGCGCTGCGAGAGGGGAACACACACACACGCACACACACGCGTGCGCACACACATGCTCAAACTGTTTCCTGTTGTAGAGCTGGTGATAGACTGAGAGAGAAGGGTAGAATAAATCCCACCAGCCCACAAACAGAGAGGTCATGACCTTATCCTCTGTATCCTCTCAGGCAGCCCTACAGGAAAAGTGTGAGTTTCACTTTAAATAATATCAGACGAGTTTGAGAAGATTTGGACATGTTTTCTATGTCTTTTAATTTACAAATGTCCAATATCTTCAGAGAACATCCTAAAGAACGCATGGTTTCAGGAAGATTTAATCAGATTTTACCATATGAATCTAAGACTGAGTTCCATTCTCACTTAACCCTTATACCCCTATGAATTAGAATATCCCTACGAATCCCAATTCAATCAGGCAAATGGTTGTGAAGGGTCACCACTCCTGGTAGTTTTTAAAACGGGAAATACATAAACACTCAAACCAAAATTTGACGTGCCATGTGCGAGTCTACTGTGTAACTTAATGTTTTTGTCAATAATTACTTACATTTGTGAGTCTCTTTAATCGCTTTGGTGGCTATCTTGCCTAGAAGTGTAACAATATATCATGGCACAACACAATGCAATACAAAATAGTTATATAGAGAGATATCGTCTAGGAGCTGAAGTGTATTTGCTTCATGGAGTGACTGTGATTCTTCTGAAACTTCTTTACTTTCTCTTCTTGTTTTATGTAATATTTACTAGGAGAAAATTATCCTATGTTAAAGATTATAAAAATATTAAACACTGAACACTGCCCCCTAGTGGATGGATGGTATCGAATGCTCTTATACAAACCAAACCCCAGCCGCCTTAGCTTTGTGGTCTCAAAACTTAAATAGTTTTTTTTTTTTTTCCCATTGATAGTTTATTATATAAACAGTTTCAATAGTTGGTAAAATATTACGATGCGGATCGTGGAGATAATATTGATGTACGCATCATAAGCAGGGTCTATTGTTACAACCCTAACAACAGGAGTGTCCCCTCTTTTTGTCGCTGTACTCTTCATTTTGTGAGAGTGATGGCAAGTTTGACCAAAGAACCATTCTAGTCATCCAACTGAGCCAGGTCAGCTCTTGACGGATGTCAAAGATTTGGACCCTTCTCTAGGTACTAATCCGTAACCCTACATTGCCTTTCTTGAGTTTACTTATGTAGATATTAATAGCATTGGTATGCAAGCAGGCTTGGCAAACAAAGACCTGTAATCAGAGGGTGCTTGTCCCGGATCAACAACTGGTACATTGATACAATCGTCTGCAGATTAGGTCTCATTCACACCACGCGGTACATTCAAAAAGATCAGAACCAGTCACTTTGTTATTTTTTACTGCAAACATTGAGAACAAACATTTTACATTTTGTAAATTCATAAAAATTCAAACCTCTCAAAAAAGCAAAGACAAGCTCAAAACAATGTGAAAACGGTATAAAAAAAGACAAACAAAAAAAAAAACAGGCGAACATTGTTCCAAGTTCTTTTTGTGCTAGAACTTTGAAATATACAAGCCTTATCACAGATCTTGTACTTCAAAATGGTCATCCCTTCTTTTTACCACTAGATGGCACTGAAACCTAAAGACACTTGTCCATTTTCTGACATTTTAATTATGCACCATAACTCTTGTAATGTTTGTTTTAAACCAAAAATATCAAATTTATTTACCGCTTTGAGACCTACACATTATAAGTAAAGCAAAATCAAACAATAAGAGAGTGCAGAGATTTCTACTGGGAGTAGCTGGGCTACCAGATTGGTAAATATAGATTGAGCTTCCTCTCTAAATTAAAAAAGCACACGGTTATTTACGCATCTTGCTCGTCTGGTCAGGCAACAAAACGGAAGCTATTTGCATGTCGGCAGTCAGTGTTGTCGGTGCTCTCTTGACTAGTGAAAGCCCAGAAAAGCAATTGATGCATTCAATCATTCACTGCCTAAACTTTGGGCCTATTTCATTAGATAAAACCACATCTGGGTTGGCAAAACATTTTGGTGTCCAACAAGGAATTAAAATCCTGTTAAAGCTCACCATTACGAACCACGAGATGCAAATATGATCTGAGGAGCCAAACATACAGTTGCGCGAGTTCTCTGAGCAAATAAACCTCGCTTGCATTCATAATTAGATGTAAGTGTAAATAATTGGTTGTTCATGTGCCAACACGAGGATGATGTTTGTCTGAGAGAGTGTGTGTGCTTATGCTCAGCCGACTCTCAAGTCCCACTGATTCGTCTTTCCAGCCATGTTGAATCCTCTTTTCTTATCAGAGCAGTGCAGGCCTGCATCAGGCGCTCCTTGCTATGACAGAGGCTACAACAATAGGCATGCGATACCGCTGCTTAGCGCTGCGTTTCGGAGGGGAAACCTGCCACAGGCGCAGATTAACAACACACACGTACACACTCTCACACTCTCTCTTTCAAACACGCACTCACTCGCACAAAATAGATTGCAGGCACCAAAACAAAACATTTTTCTAAAGGCCCGGCTCTTGATTAATGAAGTAATGACAAGAAGAAAAATATAATTTCTGTAAGAAATAAAAAAAAGGCTGCCACTTGTTCAAGTTTCCAATGAACAATAAAGCTTCTGCGTTTGGAAAGGGACAGGAGAGAAGAGGAGATAAAGCAGATGATGGCTGGAATTATTTGTTTGCTCATTCCATGTGGTGAATTACAGCAGAAAACAATCCAACGGAAGCTTGTTTGTCTTCTGGAGGTTCACAAGTGTACCGTTGTGTGACCTACCGATTGATCCTCAAGCTGGCTCATGACACCTCCTCTCTTGCTCAAGAGAATCAGTATTTATCTGAAGATATTTATGGGAATTTTATATCATTTACATCAGAAAAAGCATGTTCCTCCACAGATCATGAATGTACAATGCTGTAAACTAGTAGCGGCAACAGTTCTGAATGCAGAAGCATAAGTGAGTGGGGAAAGTTTAAGAGCCATTCCACGCAATGGCTGCCATTTGTTTGGACTTTATGCGTGTAAATAAGCATTAAAATACTACCACAAATACAATTTATTACTACGAAAAGTGTATCACATGCTATTCTTATTGCACATTTAATCTAGAACATTTAAAATATTGATCAAATCCCTATAAAACACTAGAAAGTAGCATTTTTTGCTTGTCTCCAGTCTCTGATGCTACATTTCACCGAAACACATAATGATTAAGAACTTTTAAAACAACCTTTCCTTTTACACTGATATTTAAATCCATGTATGATGTTTATTTCAAATCATATTTATTCACACAAATATCTATACTTTATTAGATGGAAGGAAAAAAAAAACTTCCTGTCTTCTTCAGGAAGTTGCATCACTTAAATCTTTAGAAGGCCATGGGAAGAGCAAAATTAAGTTTCTTATAGAAACAATTTCTTATAGACATATTTGACGCCATTTCAAAGATTTATTAGATTGGTGTAAAAATTCACATATTTGGTCCATCTTTTGATTAGAAATATAATAAAACATTTAAATGTTTTAATAAACTATTCCCTATTTGGAAACCTTAAGTATGTTTGCTATTGGAATCTGTTCTGAAATCAAGTAAATCAAATACATTTTGAAAAGTTAAAACAAGCAAATGGCACCTGTTTGGGAAAAAATGCTTCAAGAGCCATTCCACTAATCACAGTTTTTTTTTTTAATATTTAGGACAGGGTTGTTGATTGTCATCGATAAAAATTAAATTACAGCATTTTTTTTTTTTTTTACAAAACGCACACCCAAATTGCTCTAAAGGCCTTGTCAGTAAACATCATCTTTAGTGGAATTTGAGATGAATACTTTCTATGAATTGTGTTTATTTTGTTTGTGGGAAGGAATCGAAAGCCACTGAAAGTCGTGAAATTCAGGTGCTAGAAAGATATCATTATTGTCCTGAAACAAAAACAACAAAGTAATTTTGAGACTCATAACAGATAAATAAGTCAGCTCATGCTCATGTCGACACTAGATGACACATCTTTGGTTCATCAGAATATTTAACATTGTATGAAAATATTCTTTTAAAATTCCACATTTTTGAAGTTTAATGTATTTTGAATGTAGTTTTTTTTTAAACAAGATGTGCTTCATTATTATTGATGTGCAAGTTTGGGACTTTTATTTGTAATTATTAACAAATTACTTTTATTCATGAAACAATTACTTTATACAGAAGGAATTCTTTCATGGCATTTTGGGGGAAATGTGTTATTGATATAGATCAGGGGTGCTCATTACGTCGATCGCGGAGGTGCTACCGGTCGATCGCGGCGTGAAATTGAAACAATATCAGCCGATCATCCATCCCGTCACAGTTCAGTAAAGTTATCTGCAGATTCACGGATTCGGTTTTCTCTGCTCAATAGCTCGAGACCAGAATGTTCTTAGTAAACAAATAATAGCTATTTTTAATCTGTGTTATGTAGCGGACAAACTACAAAACGTTTTTTATCAAAACAAATTTCCCTCTGCTTTCGCAGAAACACATTACCGTCTATGAGCAACCCGCTGACATGGAATCACTTAGGGACCGTCTACAAATTACCAGATCCAAAATATGTTTTACCCAGAATATGCTTCATAACTTCATTCTAAATTACTCTATTACAACCAAAATCAAGCAACACGCCACTCCTCACCTGCATATTGTACTGCACGACTCAGTTTCAATAAAAATTGAAACATTTATTAGAGCATAATTTTTATTCTTGATTATTTGCTCAATTGCTCCCATAAAAACCACTCTATTACCATCAATTCAGGTCACACACAACTGTTCTAATGATTCAATTCAGTGCAAGTCATCAAATTAAACTCACGTTATTACAAAAAATGTAAATAATTAATTATTATGTGCGTTTTGTCAATTCTCAATAAAGTTGAAAATAATTGTTTGTTGATTGATGTTTTTACATTTTTGTAGCGGGTAGATTACTTTGACTTGGTCATTTAAAAAGTAGCTCGCAAGATGAAAAAGTGTGAGCACCCCTGATCTAAAGCATTTTGGGGAAAAAAAAAGATGTAATTTAATTTCCATTTAATAAATAGTGTTGAAACAATTTATTTAATGACATTACACTAGGACTCATTGTGGTCTATTACACAATTTATTTTAAATACACTACTAGGGGTTTACAGAACACTGTTTAAAGTCTTTTTTTTTATTAATACATTTTTTTGTTTCAAATAAATTCTTCATTGAAAAATTAACAAATCAAAACTACATTTACAAAAAGCATGGCTTTTATACTTGAAGACCAATTTTAAGGTAGAAAAATCTGGAGAAAAAAATATAAACCAAAACATTAAATATATTGAGGTTTACTGATAACATGACAATTATTAACTATTAAATGCTCACTGTAAACTACTGTTTTCATTCAATCGAGTAAATGAAAAACCCCAACACATGAAAACAAAATACAGTGATGAACCGCAGCAAAGCGCAGTTTAATCAACAGGTGGTGCACGACTGTTCCCCCTAAATATTTATGCTCACAAGAAGCCTTAATCTTCCCTTTGGTTGAAATTTCTAGAAATACCAGGTTACCCTAAAGCTCCACCTACATTTGGCTGAGAGGCAAAACCAAAAATAAAAATCTCTAGTTTGAAAATAACTGCTTTTGTAGATCTTAAATTTATTTTAGAAAACACTTGGAAAAGTGCCTTTTTTTGTGGTTCCTTTCAACACAGAGGCTTCCAGAGGGTATAGTATCCACTACGGCTGGGAAATGTGACCAATTCGATTCGATTCTTATTTTAATAGTTGATTCAATGACTTGATTCAAACTCGATTTGATTCAATATCGATTAGCTGTAAATATTTCATTTAAAATGTTAGTTTTGCAGACATGGGATCCATACTTTGATATAAATGTTAGTAACTGAAACTCTCCTACTCAAATGTACTGCTAAATTACACATCTACATTAAAAATAAGGCATTTATTGTAAACAACTTTTAAAATTAACGACAGCTGAATATTTAATATCCGCTTATGTGAAGCACGCACATTAAGAATCGATCCTGCGTTTTCCCGAATCAAAATTGTTTCGTTAAACTGAAGATCGATTGAAATCTGAGAATCGCTAATTTTTACCCAGCTGTAGTATCCACAGTGACAAGGACAGGGTTGTGGGTATGAAAAAAATGTAATCTTTGCTTTGTTTAGACAACATTTGATATACGTCTAGAAGCTGATATCTGAGGACACAAACAAGTAACATTTAAATAAATATTGTGCACATATTTGACTTGCCTCTGTTAATCTCTCTTATTTTTCTCTGTTAATCTCTCAGCTCTCGTTAAGTCTCAGGGAAAACGAGAACTATATTAATGTGTCCCTTACTACACAGCACTTTGGAAAAAAGGCAAAATCTGAGGAGAAACTATGTTTTTAAAACATTTAAATATTACACAACAGCTAATAATTTGGCAAAGATTTCATAAGGCCTCTACATATATGTCTATAAATATGCACTGAAACATTTGACCGATAAAATATTATAACCATCAGAACAATAACATAATAATTGGAACTATTTAATTCATCTAATCCTGGCTCACAACATTAATTAATCAATAATGACATATTAACTATAGGAATACACTTCAGGGCGGTGAGAATCTCAGAGCAGAGCAAACCTCCGGTGTCTTAACCAAGCTTTTTTTCAATAGATCACCGTTTTATTGTAGCGCTGAACTACCTGCTAAATATTGAACTCACAGGAGCTGGTGAATCTGAACTCCATTATTATTTCCAAATCAATTATTAGCACTTAAACTGGACACCAGGAGGTGAGCGCATGGAGCCGCGAGCCGTATGTGGGCAGTCCTGGAGTCATTTGGTCAGGGTTGAGTCCAGGGGCTGGTAATTAGCCTGATGAAGACACCTGCTCCCCTACAGCGGCCGGTCGGCTCCCAGATGGCACACATTTCTGTTGGAGTGTCATTATTAATTTGTGTTAATTTGCTGGGGGTGGATGGGCTCGTTGCTCACCTGCGCAGGGGTTGATGGGTAATTGAGCTCTAATGGGCTGATTGATAGGCAAGAGAGAAGAGAGACGCTAAGCAGACTCCACAAACAGATCTTCAGGCAAAAGGAAAAGCACCAAATCTTTGAATTTTTTAAGGATCAATTGTCTTCAGCAGAATATTGAACTCACAATTTTGCTAAATTTTGGGTCACATTTCTAAAACAAACAGAGCCAGTGGTTTGTGACCAGCAGGAAGAGACTCTGAAAGTGACTGTATGTGAATTTTCAGCTGATTATGGTGCTATTATGCAGCTATATCACACGTCACATGACCAAGATGACAACAAGGCAATAGATGGTGTTGTGGCTACTGAAAAACAACCTTTACAAAGCTTCTCAGTTGCTCAAAAACCTTTACAACACTTTACCTATTGAAACTGGATGTCAAAGGATGACTGATTCATGCGGTGATGATGATAATTCAACCCATTCTTGCTGAAACGCTCTTAAACAAAGACGTTTAATTTCTTAATTTTGGCAAATTGCCTTCAAACAGTGATTTTTGGTAAAATCTCTGAATAAATGTGTATAACACTCAACCTCTTCAAAGCATGTGTGAGTGCGGTCTTCGATTTCTATTGTCCCAAGAAGCTTTCATTACACTGAGATGCAATTTCTTTTTCCGAAATGTAATCGACAGTTTAGTAACTGGGATTGTTACGGGATTACCGCAATCAATGTCCATTCCAGTTCTCCATAAACCAGATCCTCTTTTGCCTTTTATTTGTTGATCGTTAAAAAGTGAACTTTTAGAGTATTTACAAATGTTTCTTAACTTTTAGTTTAGTGACCCATCGTCATATTGTGTGTATTCTGTGCGTAGTTTTGTGTTTGTTTAGCAGATCCTGTTGCTGGATCCTCATTATTGACATCACTTCCTGTTGCATCGACTTGTACATCTCCTATTGGCTCTGTGTTCCTTTTCACCATCCCGCCTCCTCATCCAGTCCTATATAAACTTTGTTGTTAGTTTTTATGCCTCTTTGTTGCTGTGCTCGTCTTGGGTTTGTGTATTATTGGTATATTGACAATTGATGGATTCCTGACTTCAATTTCGCTCAGCCGTTGTTAAGATCTCTTTTCGTAAATATTCCTATCTTTAGTAGTTATTGTCAGTGCTGTAAAGTAAGTAATCACCAATACTCAGATTTCTGTAATTTTGCACCAATCCCGTCCAATCAAAATGCGAATAAAGAAATCAATATGACCAATCCCATTTGATCGCAACAATGCTATCAGTAGAAATAGAAATTGTTTATTTTCTTTTATCATGTCAATCACCAGTAAAGAGTTGAATGTGTAATTTTGTAGCAGTTTTCCTCTCTCATACTTTTTTCTGTCTTTCTACTGTGTTGCGATCTTTGCGTCTCTCTCTCTCTCTCTCTATTTCACTTTCGCTTCTTTCTTTTTCTCCTTCTCTTTCTCTATATTTTTCTCTCTTTCTTTACTTCTCTATCTAATTCTGCATTTTCATATTTTATTCCATCACTCTTTCTGTCTCTCAATTTCTCTCTCTTTTCAATCTATCCGTCTCTCTCTTTGTCTCTCTCCATTCTTTTTTCTCTCCTTATTTCTCCAGCTCACTTTCTTCATGCTATCAATCTGTCTCTATTCTTTCATTCTCTAATTTTTCTCTCCTCTTTTTTAAAAACCAATATTATCAATTAAATTGATTATAAATTAAATTGATTAAAGATGTATGTTTAAATATATGATTATTAAAATTTTTGTACCAATTACACAGTTTTGCTCAAAATTAAGACACACAGCATTATAACTATTACTTTAATTAAACGCTATTTTGAAATTGTAAATTATTGTAAATTATTTTAATTGGGGGTGAATATTTTTAGCCTTGTGTGTGAAATATTGTCCATTTTAAACTAAATGTAATTCACATAAAGTACAAAATATTGATTTAAACTTTAAATTATTTTATTTGCGTTAGAGGTCACATTCAGTCGAATAATATATGCATCATTGTAAAAAACAAAGGTGATTCATTCAACTGTTTCATATAATGAACTGTCTGGTGCTCAATAAGAAAAAGTGCAGAGAAATTATGCATTTACCATTGTAGTCCGGATTATTGATCATCAGTATCCAGAATGTAAAAATATTTTGCTGTTGCAGTTATGCTTTATACCATCCTGAACTTGGCTTTAAATAAAATAATAATTTATTGAAATTGAGTTGCGTTTTTTTTTTTTTTTTTTTTTTTTTTTTGGGGGGGGGGGGGGATGCTTCAAAGAGTTAAATCAATAACAGTCATGATGAGATATGACTCAGCAAGGCTCTAATCATTGGTGAATGTTTGAATGGATGCCATCCCGGTTGAGGCTTCCGTGCGTAGCATGGTTAACTCTCAGAAGCCTTCTGTCTCCAATGACTTCTGCACCTGTCAGATGTGTGATGCGGCCGATGCGCTGCTAAGCCTTCATCAAGTGACCCTATCTCTGCTACACAGATCCCAGATCCCATAAACTTCTGCCTCACATTACCTTTATTACAGCCATCTGCACCCACCACAGTCACACTAAGAGTTTTTCAAATGAAAGCCATTGGACTAATGGAGGATACGGAACAATATCAAGAAAACCACCTAAAACAGGGGCATGAGACACACTACAAATTCCATTCAAGAACCAGAAAACTAGGCAAAACTACTTACAGCTAAACCTCCAGGTCCACAGCAAGCCTAATTATGAAAGAGATGCCACATTAGTAGTGTATACACTAGATATTGGTTATACACTAAGTCCTTCCGAAGAACATTCTGAGATGAGAGCTCTAAATAGAAAGTTGAGTCCTGTGCATTTACTGCACAGTTGCACATTCTTTATATTACAGCATGTAATTCAAATTATAATCATAACCCATTATGGAAGACTCTGGAAGCAAGGTTTATGAAGGTATAACAGAAACTGCAGTTTTGTTTCTATTGCAAGCACTAGGGCACACGACCTTAAGGTGAGCTCATATGGGGGTAATATTGCAGCAAAATTATTATTAAAAGCATGTTTCAATCTACAAGGGCATGTTTTCATCTGCAAATGTCTATATTTGTGAACCTATATATGCAAATGTCTACATTTGCATTGCTTGGCGGAAGCACCTTGTCTTGTAAATTTGCAGATCTCTCCACACATGCAAATCGTTTTACAGATTGCGTGTGAAAAAGTCACGTGTTGAACAACACCCTACTAGGAGCATTTTTGCATTTGCAGATCGAGAAAAATATTTGTAGATTGGAACACACATTTTCAAATGATATAGCTACAATAATTACCCCATACTCACCCTCTAACTGGCTTCCCATTCAACTACTAAACAGACCCATACTAAGAGTATAATGGCATGCTTTCACCGCACGCTACGTAACGATTCCAAAGCTGTGTTTTTACTATAAAAGATAATATATGAAAATATCACAAACAGGAAGTTACATCACAGCTAGGCTCTATTCCTCATGGTGTTGATCTTAATCCCTCTCTTTTATTCTGAGCCTCGAAAGAGCTACTTGAATCTTTCAGACCCTTTGCTTTACCCTCGACCTCCTCCTTCTTTCTTTGTTCTCAATGCAGCATGGTTTGTTAGCTGATTAGCTTTCTTTTCCTATTATACCTTTTAAAACATTGCTTCCAAGATAATAATGGATTATCACAATATATCAATAGCAACCTTTTCAAGCTGTTAAATGACTGGGACTGTGGTGCTTTTCCCGCCCAATCTGTAATCTGCATGTCTTTATACGTCACTCCTACTCTGGCCAAACTTCTACTCAGTCCAGTTTGATTTGGCCCAGAAATGGAACCTCATCACCTCAAGAAAAATCCTCAACAGCATGCAGAATGGAACTGTACCATGCAGTCAGAAAGTTCTAATATTGACAAAATCAAATAAATACTTTAGAGTTATTCTTGGGATTCTATCGAAATCGTCTAATATTTTTTTCATGTATAAACATTGATATCTGTCTGTGAATCTGTGTATATTTTAGTGTTACATAATATCATGTGTATGATACTAGGCACTCCAGTGTCCACCATCTACAGGCAGAAGGAAACTGCTTTCAATAAAAAGAGAAAATAATTTAATAAAGTTATAAGTTCTGCGTAATCCCCTCGAATGGGACCTCAGAGCCTAAACTCCTTGCAGACTTTTCCTTACGTTTCTTAACAGGATAAACATGAGATTCGTTACAATTTTTAATAAGTTTTGCTTAATTAATCCACATTCAAATTGGAGTGTTAAATCCTAAAGGATTCCTCTCTCCGCCTCCGTAGTTAGGTCAACACTCTGCTCCATCTTTAACAGATGAACAACTGTAGAACCAAAGCACAAGAAACATCCCCCAAACCACTGAGTTTAAAAGACATTCGAACCATCAAGAATTGAATAATTAAACATGACGATGAAACAGATGAATGCACTGTAGGGGTCATTTCAAAGTGAAGCTGGTGGAGGAACGTCCGAGTTCAATAGGGCTGTGATCCGTGTATAAAGCAATTAAAATCTGATTAGGCTCTTTCTCGCAAATATGCAAATGATGCACTTCAAAGAAAATAAGCTTTAACCTTAATAATAGGAAGCTTCATTTCCAGACACAGAGAGTCTGTTAAACAGTTTTGTACCAACAGGTGACCTACCTTAACCAAAGCTCCACGAAAACAGAGCCAGAATGCCGAATCCTATTACTTAAAGTACCCTCTTTCACATTTCACCCACATCAACATTTATATGAGAAGCACCCTACCTGTGCATCGGCATTCAGCTCAATTTTCCCCTCGAAAGGTCCCCATGTGGTTCCTACAGGAAGCTGCTGGCGGCTGTGAATCCGACGCTCCCCATCTTTGTCGCACAGGTCTAGCTCTCCTAAGACAGAACAGATGGAATCTCAATATTTGCCTCAAGTGCTTCAGACGTATCAAAATGAACAACATCTCCCTCATTCCATCTCTCTCAAAAACTGATATTCGCACGATGGTTCAGCTGTTCATGTTTTCACGTCAGCATTGGGAGCATTGTTGAGCCGAAATCAGTTCGGAACATCTCAGATTCTTCCAAGAGAAGAGAAATAACAGTCCTACTTTAGAAATAAAGGTCGGTCAGTCAGGAAACTTTCCTCAAGTGCTGGCAAAACCATCAAGCCTAATGATGGAACTGGGTCGCACCCCAAGAAAAGAAGACCAATACTCTCTTCTGCTACTGCATAGAAGTTCTCGTCAGAAGTCCCAACTCTACAATGGCTAAGAGGTGCAAAACAATTCACTATTAAGAAAATAAATTAACAATTTGGACAATATGACGGCAAAGTCATTGTTGTTGTTTTGTGAATTTGCCGTACAGTGTAAAGTTTTTGAAATTTTGTGAAAAAACAAGACTGGTGTTTATCGCGGGCTTTAATAATTCATTATGGGCATTTCGAATGTGAACGAAATTCAGTTCTGTTTTTTTTATGCCGTTGGAACTCCTCAAAAATTCTTGAAAAATAAAGAAAATAAAGAATATGTAAAAAATCTCAAGCACTTGTTTACACTAAACCATGCTTTTATAAATATATATGATAGAGCTCACATTTCAGGGCATTAAAGATAAATAAAGGAAACGTTTAATGACTGCTCTAATTCCTGAGTTTAACAACTCATTGAGACCTCTGCGCATAGTGAACGGAATTCATCAAACTTCTGGCTTGCTAACTCTTCCAGACTGAGGGTGGTTCACTCTTTTTGCAGAACCTTTCAGGTTTATAGCTGGTACAATGTCCTCTATTTCTGTTGTTGAGGAAGGGCCTCTTGTTAGCGGCGCTCTGAGCTTGGAGTTAATTAACCATGTCACCGGATAGCACAGCAAGCCCAGCGTGTTCCCTGAGCACCACTATCTAATCAGAGAGATTTTGTGTGCTTTTTTTAGGACCGTGATTAATCAAACAGTTATTATAATAGACTGCCTGGTCATGACTCTCGTCTCTGGAGGGCTCGGGGCTCTTGTCACGAGGATCTCAAGAGCAGACTTCCGGCAGGTTTTCAGTGATGCTGAGAGGTTTTTAAGGCCGACCTGCCTGCGACTGAGGAAGATTTATCCTTCAGAGCTCAAGAACTATCGGTTTTATCTTCCCGTGAGCGTCCTGTTCGGCTGTGTCACGGCATTCATAACAACAGCTCTTCACGTGTCGACACAAATGGGAATCTGAACCATTCAAAATGTCTCCAGGGTTAAGATTAAATAGATCATAAGAACAGATGTCCCTGCTATAAAATTAAATAAACTAAATTGAAATCTGTATTCAGACAAAATGAGTTTGAATATAATGGTAAAGACGTATTAAAATGGTCTGTTTTTATTAGTTCTACTTTCTGCAAAGAAGTCTGCAAAGGAGTCTGTGTTTCATGTTATGAAATCTCAGAAAACAAGACAATAGAAAATAAATGAAATATTTACAAGATAATGATAAAAAAAACAAGAACAGAAAAAATAAACAAAAATAAATAAAGAACAGAAAAGAGAAACATTCAAGAAAATAACATAAAAAATAAAACAATAAAAGTATAAAATAAATAATATAAAAAAATAAATACTAGTTAAAAACTTAAGAACTACAAAAAATTAAGACAACAAAATAAAAAGAAAAACAAAATGAATGAAATAAAAAGTGAAAAGAAATGAGTTGCTTTGGATAAAAGTGTCTGCAAATGCAAATGCATGCAAAAAACTGTACAAAAATGTAGAAAAAATAAAATTCAGGGAAATGGTAAAATGAAAACAATAAGAAAGGATTCTGATAGTAAAAATAATTTAAATACATTTAAATAATATTTTAATATTTTAAAATAATATACAAATAAAATAAATAAATAAAATAAAAGTTAAAAAAAAGACAATAGAAAAAAAATATGAGATCATCTTATAATGTATTTCATAAAATAATGCATCACCCTTTCTTTGCAAGCGGTATCAACGGTGTTGTGGGCGGTATGTTCTAAAATTCTTCCTGAGTTATATTCACCCGCATGAGGCTTCACCTGGTCTGAAGCTCAACTTATTTGCAGATGACATCCAAACCTCAGTAAAAAAAGTCAATCTATATTTACATTAATTGTATTTCATTGATGCTTACATATATAAAAGGGATAGACATTTCATTTCTAAAGCAAGGGCTACATACACGTCCAGAAAAGTAGTCATCTGGATTACTGTACGTATGGAAAAGACGTCAAAATGTTTGCCGGGTACTTTCATTTCATAATGTGACTAGTAAAAATTGAAAAACACCCCATCGTTATATTTAGGTTATGTTCTGCAGCAGCTGTGAATGATTCAGGCGGCAGTCAGTCGGCACGAGCAACATGCAGGTATTTGTGTAGTACAGGGCGTTTGGTGACCCATCTTTTGTAAGATGCTCTTTGTTGACTGAAAGCTCTGCAGCGCTGATTGATCTTTAAAATGACCTATTCAGCTGTGTTTCTCACGGCAGATATCAGCAGCGTATCTGACATATTAGCACGCTAGTCTGCTTGTATGCAAATCCCCCAAGGACTGAATAAACAGCAATACTTCCATCACCTCACATTTGTACAAAGCACTTTAGCATTCCACTGCGACAGAACTTTTTTTAATGTCAAAACTCTGTAGCAACTTTCAAAACTAAATGTTTGAGATCATCAGAGACACCACTGCATTTAAAAAGAAACTTATTTTACTGTTGTGCTCAGAAATTTACATTTAATAAACCCTGGCATTTAATATATATATATATATATATATATATATATATATATATATATATATATATATATATATATATATATACTATATATATATATATATATATTTATATATATTATATATATATATATATATATATATGAACGATAACACAAAAGCATTTTCCTCACTCATAGTTAGTGGTTGACTGAAGCCATTTATTGTCAAAGAACTGTGTTTACAGCAGAAACTTTCCAAAAGAACTCCATCAAACGATTATTTGATTATTTAGATTTATTATTTTGTATTAATATTTTGATAAAAGTCTCTTTTTGCTCAAATTGATGGACATTTTCCTCCAGAATCTTTTGAGAACATTCATCCTCACATCACTTATGAAGTTTCCTGTGCCTTTGGAGCTCACACATCCCCAAAACATCAGTGACCCGCCTCTGTGCATCACAGAGGGGATGGTGTTCCGTTCATCATGGGCCTTATGATTCCTCTCCAAACGTAGCGTTTACGTTGTGTAATCTAATAAGCACCGCTTTAAGTCATTTTCACATCATCATTTAGTCTCTTTTTTATTTTTGAAAAGTTAGTAATTAAACTTTTTTTGTAAACTTTTTACTAACCCTACCGACAATATAAGTTTACATGTTGGTGCTATTTCTTGTCTTCAGTGTTGGTGTGCCGCAGAGGGAGTGAAAGAATTCAGGGGACTGGGGGGGGGGGTCTCTCTGAAGCCTGTTGGAAGGTGGTGAAGCTCATTAAAGGGAAATAATTAAGCATTGGAGCGCAGCTGGACCACATCACAGGCAGGCTAAATCTAAGCTAGCCCACTAGCGCTTGATGTGCTCTGTTCCTCCTCTGATAAGACCTGGTGGCCTTTCGCCATGATCCCACAAGCTTCTCTTTAGCATGACCTGACACTTCCATGCTGGGGTGAGCGAGAAAGAAAAGCAGCAAGAGAAAGTTGCTCTAGAGAAGGGAAGTAACTACAATACCCCATTGGATTAAAACTGACTGCAATTTCACTTGAGCATCGACCATTCTGTTGCACAGATCGAATGATCTTTTGAAACGTCAAGGGCATTTATAGTGTTCAGTATTGCCTATACGCAGAATACGCAGTTTGAATAAAACGCCAACCATTATCCCGTTCGTTCTGAAGAAAAAAAAAATCGTTATGCATTAATAAAACATTAATACTGTTAAATGCATATATATATTTGTGTATTACATTTTAAAATATTTGTTAGATATGTATTTATATCTGTTATTAAACGTGAAATATTTAAAACCCCAGGATATGTAGATGACCCGTTAATTGTGCTTTGTAGTTCTCTCATAGATGCATTCAAAAACTTTTTACAGCATCACAGTAAGTATTATTAACATTCAGAATCCAAACTGTAAGAATGTTTTATTGTGGCATTTTTGAGCTATTTTATCCTGAACTTAGATTTTTTTGGGAGCGGAAACGCATTTAGTGTTGGGTACACACAGAAAGTGTGCTGGTAAATTTAGAGGTTCCATTTTTCATTTTCTCTTATGGATGCATTCAAAACTCCTAACATAATTTCATATTTGTATTTGAAGACTGTGAAGTATTTTAGATTGTGAAAATACAAAATATAAGATTCCTCCAGCAGTAGAAAATGTTAGATGTGTTGCCTGCCCGATCTCTGTGGAACAATGTCGGCATACAACTTTAAATTTATCCACTCGTCTATCCCCGTTATGTATTTTAACAGAGAAGCCAAAGTGTTCTCAAACACGAGACCGTAGTGAGGTCTTCAAGCATGCCATTTTCCTACACTCAATAGCGAGTGGAACAATGTCGGCATACAACTTTAAATTTATCCACTCGTCTATCCCCGTTAAACAGAGAAGCCAAAGTGTTCCCAAACAGGAGAGCCTAGTGAAGTGGCTTCTCTTTCTCTGTGTCCATTTCTCACAGCTACCCGGCGTGCAGCTGTGCTTCACTCAATAGCGTCCGTGCGGAAACTCGCATAGGAACATTGTTCCACTGCGCTTAATATCGCGGTAATAATACATTTATATAATTTAATAAAAATACCGAATACCGAAACGGTACGCAAGTGTACCGAACCGAACAGGCCGTACCGAAACGGTTCAATACATACCGTGAACCGTTACACCCCTAATAATAAATATATATATATATAGCCAATTAGAACAATTATGTCAAGTCACAAACCGAAAACTCGCAGAGACCCACCACCAGTGATGACTTCTGGGAGCGACCTGTAATTTCCAAGATGAGGATGCGACTGTCTCTCAAAACAGAAGAGAAACTCAGATAAATGTTCAGACACTTTGCTTGTTCGTTCCTTTTCTTTGTTTTTTGTATTTTCTTAAGACTTAAAATAGCTGATAAGTGGAAACCATTTTTTCAAACTGGAAACTGGAAGTGGCTTGTTGCCTACCATATGTCCAATCAGAAACAGGGACACTGAAAATATGCAAATAAGAACGTCAACCCGGGGTTTAGGAATCTGCCATGTGAAACGGCTGTTATTGATTACCCAGGATTAACCGTGAAGCAGTGTGAAACCCAGGGTTCCATTTATCCAGGGTTTAGGATTCCAAGGGTTTTAATCATTTGAAGTTTGAAAACCTCTTTGTCAATGACCCTCGGTTTTATAAAGCAGCCGACTTGAAGAATACATGATAAGTCACATGGTATTTTGTTTCTTATGCTCAGACACTGCAAAGATTGAGTAAAATACCAAATGCTGAGTTGAAATAACATGTGTTTTGAGTGGTTCTTTCTTCAGTCCCATTAGAACGTAATACATAAAAGTGTCTGTAGTTCAGTAAAATAACACAAACACCGTCCTGTGTTACGATGCAGACGGCAGATCTCGAACACTGTGCTTCAGTTACTCAAATATAATACACCAATTTATAGCTAGAAACTATAACAGTGCTATAATTAAAATTCTATGATTCTTGTATTGAAAAAGTTTCAATTTTCCATTTTACTCGACTTTAATTATAAAGTCACCTATAAGCAACTAATCAAAGAAAGAGACGTTTGAAGAGCAGGTTTTGCTAAACGATAGGGTCTGAGTACCTCAGCACCTCCGTTTTGGTGACAGATCATAGTTTTTATTCCGGATCAGCTGTGAAATATACACATGTCTAACGCAAGTTTGTTTGTGCTCATGTTTGCGTGATGAACAAGCCAGGTTTGCCACAAGCATTTACCGGTTGATCTGCTGTGGCGAACCAGATCAATTGTACAATAGATGATGATCCGCTGGGAACTGGCTTGGAGGGCGATGGATGCTGGCTTCAGAACTCTGGCATACAGCAATCAACCGAGTTTTATAGATCACAAATGCATCTGAGTTGGTGAAGTGACGGAGCAAGACGGTAAACATTATGAGAGTTGTACGTGTTCTAATTTAAGATATTTTTAGTGTCTGTTTAGTTTAGTTGTGGGTAGAAACAGGTTTTCTGTTCTGTTCTCTGATTCCAACTTTTCAAATTGTGTACAGCGCTATTGTCCATCTATAATGCATCTAAAGATCGTAATTTTTCATGAGCTTCGGTTCTCTTATGCAATGAGAAGACGCTATGTGTTACTTATTACTGCACACAACTCTTTCTAGTGGTTATGGGTAACAGGTTTGTTTCTGCGGAGCATTGTTTTCCCAAAACGCTGTCAGGGTAAACTCTGTGCTGCGGAGTCGATTTTGTTTGTTAGTAAGAGAACTTTCTAAAGAAACGGTAGCATGGTGGGTTTTTTCTTGGGTAATCTACACAGTTTGCATTTGTCAGAGAAGGAACTACCAATTCCTGCAGACTTTTAAGCCTCTTCTGTGCAGGTACTGGGGGTTAACTTGGGGTTAAACTTCTTTTGAGTAACTTCCGTCTGTATCATGCTAATTGAAATATATAGAGTCTACATTGATATATGTGTATCCATTTAGTCCTGGAGATTTAGGAGGAGAGAAGTCCAGAGAATTCCCATTCCCATTACAGGTGCATAAAAAAAAGAATAATGTATATTATGTATACTTTATTTATATATATTTATTATGTATAATAAAATACATATACATAACAAACACAGTAAATATAATTTAAATAAACAAACAAACAAACAAAAAAGGAAATTAAATAAATATGAATAAAAACACATTAATTAATACAATGTAAATAAATAAAAAATTGTAAATAAAATAACAAATAATACAAAAACTAAATTAATTAAATAAATAAACACATAAATAGACAGTATTTAAACAAAATAAACAAATAGGTCTGGGGTTTCATGTTTAGATTTTCAGACTATTCATTATATTTTACTCTAAATACATTGTTTTGCCTCAATGAAAGAAAACTAGCATTGCATTTATTATCAGATCATTTCTGTGAAAATGTTCATTTCTCTGATTTAATTTTTTTTTGCCAGAAATCACAACTAAAACATCCGAGTACAAATAAAGCCACAATGAACAAACAAACTTTTAGTACCACACAACAATGTTTCTAAAGCTGGGAGGTTACATCTTACAGTAAAATTGTTCCTGGAACCATCATGCAGCCTGTGTCATATAACAATGTGTGGGGGGAGCACGAGGGGCTTGCCAGTGCTCACAGGCCCAAATGCTCTCATCCACCACTGCTCAAATGCCACCATCTTGGCATGGAGGAGCTGTGGATATGTCCACCCCCCCATCCCTCACTCCTCCTCCTCTGATAAGATCATCTGTCGCTCTCCTGTGAGGTTCACTACACCCCTCCCAAGCACAGATCGCTGGCAGAACTGTGAATGTCCCTTTTGTGTATAGAGATCTCTGCCGATAGCCCCAAAAAGATGCTGCGCGTGCCAACTGTTTGTTTCCCCAGTGATGGAGGGGTAGACGGGGGCACAGATCAACATTTAGAAGAGCAAACAATGACAGAACGCAGAGAACTAGAGATTTTTTTTTTTTTTGACAAACGGTCACCACTGTGAAGCTCCATGAATGAGAAATCATCTCAAACTGTGACGGAAGAAACTGTTGTCACTGACTCACAGGAAGAGCTGCAACGGTGCCAGATTAGGGTTTTATTTGCCATCTCTAACCGGGAAACCATCAGAGCTAGATTAAAACATTTCAAATTCTCAAAGGAACGTGTTGGACTTTGTTATGATCTCTGATTATTGATCCTTGATTTCATTTAACCCTTTTGTAAAATCTACAGTAAATAATTTTTCTACAGTAAAAAATTCTCAAATATCTGGAATCAAATAGTAATATTAAGACATAAGGGAAACATTACAGCACCACAAAACAAATAAAGTTTCTGAAGAAATAACTATTTCAAATGTAATGGGTCACTTTAATTTCTCATCTTCAGAGCTAGCTAACACCAATCAGTCACATCATAAAGGCGAGCAACCCCAGATGAAATGATGCGAAACAAAAACAGAAAGGGCCATGCGAGGAGAAAAGGAGTCTGCGAGTCACCCCACAAAAGCTGAGGGAGATATGTGATCTGAAATTCTACAGCTGAAGGAGAAATGTCAGAGCGCTTCGATAAGGGAGCGATGAACTTTCCTCCCTCCCCCCTCCGCACCCCATTATCAGCGAAGAGAGAAGCAAATGCATCGTTTTTATCCCACGGCTTCACCATTATCTCCACAGCAGACACTTGTTTTAAAACACACAAGGACCTTTTTAGTTCACTTGTTTGCTCTTACACCCCCCCCCCCCTCATAACAAACCTAACTCACTGTAGAACAGCATGGGATTCCTCTTTAATGATACATTATGATTTGAAGAGGTTTTTGTTTGTTTGTTTGTTTTTTACAAAATGCCATAGCCCCATTTTGATGAATTAGAGTAAAAATTCTGATTTTAATATTTAAATATTTACTTTAAAATAAGACTTTTTTCACAAAAAAAGACGTTTTTAATGAAACGCTTGAAATCCAAGGCATCAAATAAAATACAAATATTTCAAATGTCCAGAATAGATCGGTAAAACAGTGACAATAAAAAAATGTAATAAATATAAAAACAAAAATTAATAAATAAGATCTAAATAAATATAATAAAATAAAGTAAATATAAGTAAATAAAATATGATTTAAAAAATAATAAAAGAAAATAAGTCTTGAATCGTTTTCCACCTCATCAGCACCTCGTCTTCTTTTTGTTGTGCTTGGTTTAATGGAGTTATGGCGTTTTGTGGAAAAACTTGACCGGTGTCTATCGCGGTCTGGAGAGAAACAGATAAGCCAGGACTCCATTACACAGCAAGTTGTATTGTGTTTCTTGGAAAACTGACAATGGGACTGTCAAATAAAAATAAATAAATAAATAAACAAATAAATAAATAAATAAATAAATAAATAAATAAAAAAACTAGTTTTTTTTTAATGGCGTTTAGCTCTTTTTGGAACCAAAATCCTCATTTGATGATTTAATCAAATTCTGGTTTTGGGGAGAAAACGGATTAGCTTGGAAATCGTGTGTATTTGATTTGTTGAAAAGAGTTCAAGAAAAAAAAATCACCAGTATTGGTGTAGAGCACCCTGTAATAAGTCAAAACTTTTTTCAAAATGTAGGCACGATAGAAACACTGCGTGTGATAATTTAACAATGGTATAATTAAAAATATTGTGAATGGAAAAGACATGTCAATGTTAAATGTTACACATTACAAAATACTTTAACACGCATTCTTTACTATTGCACACAAAATACCACTATTGAACCACGGGTTCCACCATCATGAGAACTTCTCAAACTGTGTGCTTGGATTCAAAGTAAACTATGTTTGAAGCAGAGAGGAGTGATGAGGTTCACGGTGAGGCACTGATGTCATCAGTCAAATTGACAAACATAGGAACCCTACAGAGCAGCCATCAAAGTCTCCTCCCTTTTAATTCAAATTCTTCTTATGAAATCTCTGAAGTGAATACACATGCAAAAGCTACTTTCATTATTAGCCAATTTTAAAATGTTGATTTTCAATTGTTTGAGATTTTAAATAATAAAATAAAATAAATAAACAAATAAATGCATAGATTAATTAATTAATAAATAAAAACAGAGTAGCTGAATTAATAAATAAAATGCAGAGTAGCTTATTCACCATTTGATTGACAACTGTTTTGTTTAAAATTTGTTTAAAAAATTTTCTGATGAAAACAATCGATAATTTGTTTGTAGAAGTGTTGCTTTTCTTGTTCAGTTTAAAAAAAAAAGTAAAATGTGATCAATCACTTGCCAATGAGGAAAGCTGTTCCGTTAATTCTATTATTTTCTCAGCCAAGGTGTTGTAATCTCTTAGCTTGAAGCAGGAGCGCTGTTTGCCTCACCTCACAGTTTTTCTGCATAGCCGATTATTTGGCACAAGAAACATGGTAAACACAGACAATTATTGGTTAAAAAAATTAAAATAAAAATCACTACACACAATCCAAGGTGAGGCCAGCCAGGCTTTTCTGCTAAATGTGACATTGAGCAATTTTGGAAAGTCCAAAATGTTGAATTTAAATGAAAAATAATTATACAGTACTTGAATATAATAAATACCCCCCTCCCCCCTCCTCTCAGGGAATCTGCTTCATGAAGTGTTCATTTCACCTTTTACAAATGAAGTAAGTTAATTCCCAGCAGACGTGGCAAGAACAAACAGCTTTAGCTCCACCCACTTTTGGAGTTGTATGAGAAAGAACTAACTTGTCTAATTCCAGAATCTGCAAACAGATGTTAGTTGTTCTTCATGAGCACGGCTTTGATTGGCTCAGCTCCTGCAGCTCATTTCAATCAAAACCTGAGCAAAGTCATTCCGACAACAATCTCCAAAGCTGCTCTCCCTTCTGTCACTCTGAATGATAGGACACGAAAGATAACGTTTAAACTTGAGAAAGATGAAATCCTTATCAGAATCTAGAGGAGACTTTCCAGCGAACAAAAGTGATAGTTTGAGAAATGTTTCGAATCTCAGGGCTCGCATGGGATATAATTCCTCTTTCTCCTGTCAGCATGACCTGACTAATGGTGCTGGCATTCACGGGAAATGCTCACAAATGATATGAATTATGGGCTGGCTGTTTTCAGGCTTTAGAAAGAAGCTCAGCCTTCCTGACGAAGAGTTTGCAGATATAACGAGACACATTCATACAATTAGCAGAGACCTGAAGTCGTGTCAAAAACATTGAGTCCTTTCTGATGTAAATACTCTGTACACTGAAAAAAAAATCACCTCTATTTAATTAAAAGATGCAGGGTTATTAAATAAAAGTTGCCTTTCTAAGTAATACTTTATATAAATGAAATGACTCATTCTTTCATTTATCTCCAGCCACACCGGGCGAGAGGCGGGGGTACACCCTGGACACGTCACCAATCCATCACAGGGCAACACACACATTCACACCTAAGGGGAATTTAGATTATTCAATTAACCGCATGTTTTTGGGATTGTGGGGGAAACCGGAGCACCCGGAAGAAACCCACGCAAGCACAGGGAGAACGTGCAACCATGTTAACCCTAAATGAAAATAAATAGAAGTACATCAAATAATATGCCTGTTTATTTTTAACAAAAGACTATAAATGGTGAAGTTAAATTAAAGCTGCACTCTGCATTATGATCAAATCCTAAATTAGGAGATGTATTCCTGCAAGAAATGCTAAAATTTATGGAAAATAGGGCAAAAACAAGTTAATATAAACCATAAATTTAATTTGCTGTATTTGCTGTGGCCAAGTGGTGGTGCTATAATGGTTACTGTAGATGCTGGTAACATACTTTGTAAGTTTGGGATTGATCTGACTTGGGTACGGCTGAGTTTCTTTTTTAGAGGGAACTTTCGTTCTTTGACGCCCGCCGTGAGCACATAGTTTACCAAAGTCAAAAAAAAGCTTTGGAACTTTTCAGTTAAGACTGATGGAGATTGGAGACGAATAACGTCTGATAAAGTCTCTAGGAGAAGATCCTGACGATTTTTGCAAACCATATAACTCATTCTTAAGTCTCGGTACCCTACACATGATTTCATTCGCATCCAACTAACTGCTAGCTCACTATAAGCTGAAATGAACTTAGCGCTAAAGAGACATTTAGCCACGCCCACTGCTCGTACTCCATTCAGACGTAAATTTTCTATAGTGCTGACGTGCAAAATTCAACCACCTTGAGACCTTCAAAAATGTACCAAAAGCTGCAAAATAATAATGCTCTGAGGAACTACGATAGGGTTCTAAGAACCTGCGATGCAAGGGGTATGTTCATAGTGGAACAGATTTAACACGAATTTGCAAAGCACTACTAAAACATTGACTAATGTGTACCGTACACTTTACAAAGCGTTTATGAAGTAAAAGAAATGCACAGGATTGGTGAAAACAAATACATTTTGAAAGGCTACCGCAGCGCACAATAACTCATAATTCCATCACAGATGTTTAATGGGTTGTTTTTCCCAGGTGCTGTTTCTCTCCAGTGACTCGAGCAGGTCATTAGCTGGATCTGCAGCCGCCCCTTCAGTCAATTACTGCATTTCAAACTATCCTAAAGCCCAAATCCAAACCGTTTCCTGCCTGCCTGACCCAGTTGTCTTTTGTGAGGAGGTCTTAGCTCCAGCAGTTTGACAGTCAACAGATAAGATGGATTAAGTTTTTTTTCCTCCCTCTTTCCTTCTCTCTCTCATCCGGTTTTGATATAAACGACGTGAAAGCAGGTTAAATCAGTCACTTTCAGGAGGAGTATTTTTAAATGGCTGGAGATAGAGAGTGATAGAAGGCCTAAATCTGACACTTGGAGTAGAAGGTCACAGCACTGCAGTTTAAAAAGCTCTGACGAGAGAAAGCCAGGACAGAAATGAAAATAAATGTAACAAAAAATGCATCAACAGGATAAAATACTTTTAATTAATTGAAAATCAAAACTACAAAAGCTAAAACATACATACAAATATTCTTTTTAGTTCAATGTTAGAAATTGAGCGGATTTGTGAGATATAAAAATAATTTTTGGACAAAACATGTAAATTGTGAAATAAAAATAGCTATAAACACACTAAATACAATAAGTTTTTTCAAATTATTTTTCATAAAGTGAACAAATAATACCCTTTGTGTCTAGTGTAATAAACCTTTCTGTTTTACCCTCAAGAATCCAAAAATGACGATGGTCTCAAAATTCAGTCACAAACCGAACCGTTTTAGTTTCAAAACAATACACAAATAAATTCTAGTTGTGCTGTTTGTATTTATAAAATTTATATTTTACTGGACAGCAGACCAAATTCTCCAAGGATCACATTAAATTAAATACATAAAGCTCAGTTATCTAAAGACAAACTGGTAAAAAGCAATATATTAAGAACTTGGTAAAGTACATTAACCCGTAGAAGTTTTTTAATATGTTACAATTTTTCTCTAATAAATTATCTTTAAAACCTTTCGTGGTTTCATTTGCTTCAGTACAGTCCCAGCTTCTATTTTTTTGACAAATATTTTTTTCGTTTCATCTTGTCATCTATTTTCTCCATTGCTCCAGCAGCAGACACAGCCGTGTTAGCAGACACACAATATAAGGTTTCAACAAAAACAAAACAAAACAAAAAAACACGCTGTTCATTTCAGTGTTTGTCTTTCAAAGAAAACATAAAAGTGACATTAACCAGGTTTTCGTACAAAGATGCAAATTAAATGTATGCCCAAAACTGGATTATTGTGTAAAATATTTGTGAATGTTTCTACTGTTTCCATCCAACGAGTTCAAAAGAGCAAAATCATCGCTTCCTGATAAACTATCAAAAGAAAAACAGACGTTTCTGCATAAGGAAAACCTTTTTTTTGTATAAAATAACTTACTTTCATCTAAGAACTTATTTTACCCAGTTTTGACAGAAAAACTCGCAACATGCTTCAAATATAGACTCACGGGGGAGACATTTCTTGAGATTTATTCGGTAAATGCGTTTCAATCACAGTTTATGCACATTTTAAGCACCAGATAAAAAGTTTCAGGTACTCAGTTGTGTGCATCATTTTTTTAAATACAGTTTTTCAAAATTTCTGCGCATCATTTCTTTTGGGGTTTCTATATTCCAAAATGTATGATTGAAATGCAGCTCTCCGTTTGTTTAGTCGTGACGACATGCGGTGCTCATTATTACATCAAGAACACTTTAAATCAGTTTTCACCAAAACATTATGTTTAGATTACCAATAATGTGCCATAACAAAAGTAAAAAAAAAAAAAAATTTCTAAAGTTCTGTAGCGCGAGTTGGAGGAGAAACCCCCGTGTAAAACAATGTCTCACCGTTAACTTTTGTTAATATCTTTCAAATAGACCATTAAATCTTTTATTTGCTCTTTCAATTAATTTTCCAAGTGCATTAAAACCATTTAATGTTTTAATAGTAGGTTAGTTCATGAGGCACAAATATGAACAGATAATAAAAACTCGAGAAGTGGTAGATTCATTAAAAAAAACATATCCACAGCTTTGTTTCATATAGAAAATAAGCTCCTTCATGGCAAGTGCATAAATGACTTAAATATATGCATAATTAGGGGGGCGTGGTCAATTAGGTGGCTTGTGATGAACTGGTTACGCAAACTTTTGGCTACAATTCTGAGCTTTTCACTCTAGCTTTTATGTCTATGCTCTACACTTTTCCCCATGAAATCGAAGCCATAGACTCAACACTGGGACTTGAATCAGCATAGAACCAGCGAACATCAATGTTTTAAAGGACCATCTCTCTCCTGTACATTTATCCATCCTTTGTCAACATGTGTAAAACAAGTTTGAGAGTTGCCGCAGAGAGGACGGTGTGTGCATGCGTGCGCGCGTGTGTGTGCTGCATGTGTGTGTCAGTGACAGGGGAAAGTAATCCTATACACAGGCTGCTATTGTGAAATGAGAAGCTAGCCTCCTCGGCTGGCAGAGAGCAGATGCACCTCTCTTCCTCTCTCCTAATCTGGAAAGGACTTAAAGGAGTCTTATCTCCAGGCTCTCCTGCTTCATTTCATGCTTGATTTACTTTAATTTGTCTGATAGGGCACGAGGATTTGGAAATGGCCCATCTTTCGCTGGAAAAATGTTCTGATTTTTCTACGGCATTGTTATGTGGCAGGTTTTTTGACTCTAGTTTCTTCCTCTCTCTCCATCTATTTCTACTTCGATTTCTCTCTTATTTCTTGACCTCTCTCTCCTTCTTTTTGGAGAACAGATCGCACTCCTGTGTAACATTGTGTTTGGAGGCATTCAGATTTAGGCTAACACAGCAAAAACCAACAGTTTGTGTCAGTGTGTGTGGGTTTAGCGTCTCGCTAGGTGTTTGTTAGCCTCTCAGATTGCAGAGAGCAACAGGAGGGAGAACAAGGAGCAGATGCTGGTAGATCTAGTAAGATCTGTTTAAGTAACACGGAGTCAGTCACAAGAATGTGTGTGTGTGTGTTAATGGTCTCAGAGCTATAGCACACCCACATCTGAAGCTGCACACGGCTATGTTTCATCTTTCGTTGACTTTTCCCATTTATTTTCTACAGCCATTAAAAGTCAATGGTAAATATTTAACCCTTTCTAGAGCCTAGGGTTCAAATTATTTTGCGCAGTGGCTGTGTTCACGTTCTTGGACAGACTGATAACCTCCACAACTGTCGTCAGTTTGAAGTTTCCAAAAAGCTTCTCAGTTTGAGTTACAGTGTCACAAAGTTTAACCCCATGTTAAGTCAATGGAAAACTTCCCAGAATTCCCTTTCATAAACCCCATTTTATCAAAAACATGCCCCATGAATGTCACGCACAAAAGTACATTATTTACAGCAGATGATTTTCTAAAATGGAAGAACAAACACAAAGAATGTCAGAATAGTGCGCATGCACACAGAGTCGGGAGGTATAGACTACAAACAACTGCAGAAGTTTATCACTTGGAGGATCACGTCAGCCACTTGAAAGGCATCAAACGGATACTTTTTGAAGTGGTTAAAAAACCCAGACACCAGCTAAAACTTCACAAGTTGGCAGCTAATGATAAACCTCACAGAAGCGGTTTACAATTAAAAAAACTGTGAAATTATAGAACAGAAAGCACCATAAAAAAGAAAAAAATTGTTGAGAAAACTAAATTTCAAGCCAACCTACACTCTAAAAAAAGGATGTGAAGTTTTGATGGGTTTTTCGTTGACATCATCAACTGATTTCAAGTGTTCTGTGCAATGCTGGGTTGGTTAGCATAACCGCTAATATTGCTGTCACCATTTGTTATGCTCTCTGTAACGTTGCTCTTGCTCATCGTACATCGTAGTGCCAAATCATTTTTTTATTGAATAATTGTTTTATTTTAATGTAATTTAATTTTTTAACTTATAAATCAATCCCTAGCTCTCTATGGTTTTTCTAAGCTGAGATAGAGATATGTAAATGGGGTTGCTATAGTAACCAGTTTGGTTGACAGAAAGTGATGTCAAAATTGTTGCCTTTTCTTATTTATTTTCACTGACAGATATAAGTCAAAGGTAAATATTAAACTGCTTCCAGAGCCGTGGGTTCATATAATTTTGCACAATGTTTGGTAGGTTCTTGAACGAACTGATAAGCTCCACAAGTTTGAACCTATGTTAGTAAATGGAAAAGTTCTCACCATTCGTAGTGATTTCCCAAAATTCTTTAAGTGGTACAGTCTGAAAAGATATAGTGACCCGCATTAGACCAGTTTGGATGCCTTGGCAACGTTTGCTGGCTGTAGCTCAAACTTTGAGTTTGCAGTGGCAAAAAAAATTTAATAACCAAAAAAATAGGCATAAAACATTGTCAACTCCCAGTTCAGCATTATCTCTGTTCAGTCTATGTCTGTTCTCATTTAGAAATCAGATGGTTGTTAAGAAAAAACAAACCAGTACATTTCTTTTCAAGAATCTTGAAGATGAGCATCCAAGACAACCACACATATGTACTATTCTCACTTCCACATCATCCTCATAAGGTTAGACAATTGTTCTCAAGGTGTGAGGAAGAACAATTACATTTTTATATTTTTTCTGTGTGTTTTCTTTGACTTGCTCCACTGATGTGTGAGTTTGTGCAGTTGTATATGTGTGGGGAGGGTTTTTTCACATATTGAGATTTTTTTTAGGTAGATAAATATAAATTCCAGCAATCCCTCTTTGACTCCTTTTTTGGCTCGCTTCGGTATACATGAAACCATCAGCAGGTGTGACTGAAGCTCGACGTGTAGAATATAAGTCACTAAACAATAGTACCCAGCTCTTCAGTATTCATTTTGGTGTCTCTAGCAGCAGTTGAAATAGATCACAAGACAATTCTTTCATCAGCCATATCACAATACAGAAAAGAGTCAAACTATATAAATGATCCCAGCTACAGGTTTATCTCACTTGCTTCCTCCCAAAATAAATCTGGCAAACTCTAAATAACCCAAGGTTAAATGTAGCAGAGAACGTCTAACTTAGCATCTATTAACACATTACTACATTAGCCTTAGAAGTCTGGAGCTTTTTTGAGAGTTTTTTTTTTACTACTTTACAAATTGCCCTAATTAATTATCTTTAAATCCTATTATCCTTAATTTTTTTAGTACAACCCAAGCTTCTTTTTTTTTTTACCAAATCTATTTCATTACATTACACAATCATTTTTTTCAGAGCAAAAATATAAAATACATTTAAAAAAAAAAGTTGTAAAAAATCAAAAGTGTTGAAACAAAATAAATAAACCCCCTAAAAACACAAAGACAAGGTCAGAGCAACGTGAAAATTGTATTAAAAAAACAGATAAAACTCTGTTCCAAGAACTTTTTGTACCGTTGTTCTTTGTTTAGTGCCAGAACTTTGAAAAACACATTTCACAAGTCTTGTACTTCCAAACGTTACCCCTTCTTTTCACAACTAGATGGCACTGATGAGATCGAATTGGTATCTGTAAAACTAAACTGAACGTCGATTGTGCCTTTTCTCTCATTTTAATGTGAATTATTTTGCAAGTGATGGGTCAAAACTTGTGTAACGTTTGTTTAAAACCTAAAATATCAAAACTTGAATGAAGTTAACTTGAAGTAAAATAAACTTGAAAACAAAATTAAAACAGTAGCTGGGTTGTGTCGTTCGTACTTAATTCAAAACAGCCGCTGTGATTGGCACACTCACCAAATATCTAAGGATTAATACTTCAAACTGAAGGATGCTAGAAATCATACAGCAAGACGTCAAAGACTCATCTCTATAACTTTTAGCACTCCATTAGCATAGCACCAAAGAGGCATGGAATGGAAGTTCATCCACTAAGTTCTATATGGAAATCCTCAGTACACAAGAATTCTCGAACATTAAACGTGTGCAGCAACACAGGTCAGTTTCATGTTTTCAGTCAGCCATAGCGGATGATAAAGGAATTAACTAAAGAAATTGCAGTTCTAGGTGCTAGGCGAATGTGGAGGTAGAGATTATCTACCAGAAGTTAGAGAAATGCTGACGTTTTCCTTGAGAAGGCCATTTAAAAAAACAGACGCACTGCAATGGAAGTTGATGCAAGTGAAGCCATTAATTCTGACACTGAGGCTCTGAACCGTTAACACTCACATGACCGCTACGTGTTGAAAAATCTTGACTCTAATTTAACAAATTAAAATCTAAAAGAGATATGCTAGACTGGAATCAATGAATATGATTTTATGGAGAATTGAGATTCTGGTCGTGCAAAGAGGCCTTGGCGACCTGCCTTTAGTTAAATCTAGTCGCCATATATTTTCAAGCCATGCTAATGCTGGACTTTTATTGTACGAGTATTGAGCTTTTAAGATAAATGTCCTGTTTATCTGAAAGCGTACATGGGGAGAATATTTCACTTCATTCATAACAGACTCTAGGTTTCCCCTACCTTCCAGAACAAAACAGTGGTCTCTATTCATTAGGCAACACTCTAAAATGCACTCTATTCTAGGATATACACAGCTTTGAGACTGCTCTTAGTTTGGATTGATTCCATTGCTAATAAGCATGAAGACATTGAACTTAAACCTCTTAAAATCTAGGATCAGTGGCTATAAAACTCATCTGAGCAGAAAGCTCAGAGTTAATCTCTCCAATTCCATCAGCGCAGTGATTTTGTAGATCTCGGAGAACACTAGTTAAACTAATAACTCCACCATTCTCTACTAACTCAACAGCAAAAGGAGACTTTTCAAAGCTTTAAATCATTCAAGACAATTGTTTAGCCTGCTTTACACTGGATGTTCAATATTGATTCATTTTTTTAACCTTTTGTTCACAAATTCGTTCAATTATACATGACTTATGTGTATACACTTGCTATAACATCGTGCACGTTTAGGGGTCACTGCATTACACAGTAGCAAAGATAAAGAAATACTTGATCCTAGCTCTTGGGAGATGGAAAATGTGGAGACCCCCAGATCAGAGTTACTCTCTCGTTTCGAGGGATGTGATGCTGTCGAGTGCTTCCCATGTCATTAAACTGCCTTGAAGTGTAGTTTAGAAATGTATTATATAATGCCTCATAAAATTCATTTTGTCCAGTGAATATGTATTGGCGCATTTCTGATTTATTTTCCTTTACGATTGATGCTCAATCTGATCACACAATACGTTATAAAAGCTTTTATTACTTTTCATGCTAAATATATGCTTCCACAAACAAGTTATCAATCATTTTCTTCAGAAAAGAGCAGTGCATAGACTAACTTTATACATATTTAATTGTTAATTTGTTTAATTTTATAAAAATAAGTTATTTAACATTTACATGGATTTCACATTTTCTTACTTCAGATACTAAAAAGAGATGTGGGTTCAGGCAGCAGGTTGAAAATAATCAACCCCTTGTACTATATACGTTCAAATTGTTCCAGGGAGATCATTTTAATTATTTTCCTTTTAAAAACACTACCGCACATGGAGTCATGTGACCCCACTCTGTGAATGTGTGCTTTAATTTCAGTTGTTCATTTATTGATGTTCAGTAAATAGTCGTAGATAGTAGAGTAGTGTGTTTCTATTAAAATCCTTCATTTTAAAATCTCTCACTTTTAATAATTGAACATTATTATACTGTACAGAACGTCTCAGTATAATAAATAAAAATTATAATAAAAGAATCGTTCAATAATCATCAAGCTAAAATCTTCTTTTGATATTGGGTGAAATCACTCAGTACTATATGAGCTGAACTTAGATCGTTTAGTCTGATGTGTTTGATGTACAGAGTTTCTTGTATAAAACTCCAGCGAAAACAATCTATAGGTGGGAGATTTAAAAAAAAAATAAAAATCAAATAGTAAACTTTAATGTAAAATAACTAAAAAAACACATTTGTGACTAAATATAATAATTTAATTTACATTAATAAATTGCTAGGGGGCGCTGTGATCCCAGAGGTGTCTATTCTGCTTCCCCAGCGAATTAGTGGCAGTTCTCAGTGCTGAAAAGACTTAAAACATGCAGTTGGAACAGGACTGATTATGTACTGATTTCCACAGAGACTTGACCGTGAATAAAGAACAGGAACACTTCTACAAACAAGTTATCGGTTATTTTCTTCAATAACAATGTTTTTTGACATCACTTAGACTCTGTTTTTTTCTATTTGATCAATGGGTTCAGTTTTAATCGGCTTCTGTGGTGTTGTTTTAGAGATCTTTATGTACAAACGGTTTATTTTGCTGGTAGAGGTCCAGGTGTTCGTTTAAATCCAAAAATATCCAAAGTAATAACCTTTTTGAAACCTACACAATATATTTTGATCCAAAATTAAACAATAGGTGTGTCACGACCTCTGAACTTAATTCAAAACAGCCGCAGTGATTGGCACACGCACCGGAGCGTGCAGAGACTTGAACAGAACAGATCTGAATAAACCCGGTTTCATTTGTTCATTCTGACAATGGCTTGTATTTAGATTCCTTTTTGGGTTGCATTTGATTCAATCAAAATTCAAGTCACTAAACATCTTCTGCTTGTATCTTTCATGCACAACCAGGTCATTTTAAAGACGTCAGTTCTTTGAGTCACCTCTTTGACACGACCCCGGCACTAAACTCTAATGTAGCACATTGTCACAACAATCTGATTCCGCACAATACCACTTATCTTCACAAGACTAGCAGAGAAAGCCTGTGGTAAGATGGCTGAGAGCTGCCTCACTCGGAAAATGAGCGGCAGCCAGGCATGTCAAAAATTCTTGATTACATGGGAAATAAACAACTCTGACTGAAAGCCTCCGCTCAAACTTAGCGCTTTGCATATATTAAATTCCGGTCTGCCTATAAGTCGTCTTAAAACGCTTAGGCATCAGCCCGAGCACCTCCGACAACGTTCCCTCACCAGTTCGTCATTGGTGTCGTTATCAGTCCTCTCAAATGGATCTCCAGCTTCAGTGACAAAAGCCAGACAGAGCTTTCCTAAAGGATACATCTTTTTATCCGCACACTTCCTCGCCAATCCACGTTTGCGAGTTTACCAATCTCTGCTTTCCAAGACTCTCTCCGTCTTTTTCTACTCCACGTAAAAGGCTTGAGGGGTTCAATCAATGCTGCTTTGATCTCGGTTGGAACTATAATTATTTAACATTGTTACAAGGATTTCTCTAATCCATTCTACCATTAAATCCTTTTTAGACCCTCATCTTCAGGAGTCTAATCTGCATCTGGGCTTCCTCCCTCCCCTCGGACACCACTGTGCCTTCACACACTCTTGCGAATAATTAGAGGAGGAGATACAAATGTGAAAATGGAGATGAGAAAGTTTGTAACCGCTGGACACGAGCAGGTGTTGATGTGGAAATTTGCTTCGTTGCTATGCTGCGTTGAGGGGTTTTAAATAAAGAATTGGATTCAAATGCCTGATGATAAAGTCTCGGTTGCATCTATTTTTACATGTTTAATTCCTGGATTCTAGGTCATTTCTAAAAATGGGGAGATCCACATTTTGACTGAGGAAGTGTTTTTTTTTTATCTCTTTCCACTGCTTATTTGCACAACAATGGCTTTTTGCTTTGGTTCTAGAGGTAGCTCAACAAAAAATGAATGTTCACCTGACATTATACACAAATGGGTGTTAAAAACTGATGCTAAATGCGGTCACAAAGCCACAAGTAGCTTTAATCAAGTATTAAAAAGCTTTGCTAATAAAGCAACGAAACTTACCGAAAAATGTAGGAATGTAGCGTTTGAAAACCCGCATCTGTGGTTGTGAGGAGCTTCTGATACTGTGTCTTGTTCAAGAGAGGTTTGAAACAATGACAGATGCAAGTCATGTCTTGCATACATCTGTTTGTGGGGGTTCTTGAAGGACTAAATTGGACTGCAGTCAATTCTTTGTGAATCTCCCCCACATTTTGGAATATGTTTTGTCTCACAATCCTCTCCAGGGCATGGTTATCCCTACTGCTTGTACACTTTTCTTCAACATATTCACATCTCTATTTTTGTGCTTGGACACAAAGCTCTGTGAGCTGCTACCTCTTTTGCAATGAAACTTTGTGTCTTATCCTCCTTGTGCAAGGCGTCGATGTCCCTCTTTTGGGCAACTGTCAAATCAGCAGTCATCCCAGGGTTGTGTAGCATATATAAATATCATGAGAGCTCATGTAGAGGCCTTTGTGGGTGTTTTGAGTCAATTGACAGATTAGTATGTCTCAATTTTCTAACATTCAGCAAAGATTTAAAATTTTGGCTAATTCACGAGTGTGTGATGAACATTTCCTTTCCGTCTTTAGTTTCTGATGCTGTCTCTTGTTCAAGGAGTTTGAGTCCTGAAGGCCACATCTTGCATACATCTGTGTGTGGAGGTTTTGGAAGAACTAAAATGGGCTGCAGTTCACACTTCGTTAATCTCTCCCACATTGTGGAATGGGTTTTGTTTCACAATCCTCTCTAGGGTGTGCTTATCCCTACTGCTTGTAAGCTTTTTCTTACCCATCTTTTCCTTCCCTTCACATGTCTATTATTGTGTTTGGACACTCTGTGAACAGCTAACTCTTTTGCAATGATCTTTCGTATCTTGTCCTCCTTGTGAAAGGCATCAATGGCCCTCTTTTAGGCAATTATCAAATCAGTCTTCCTCATGGTTGTGTAGCCTCTGTTGGAAGATGGTTTGTGCAGATATAGGCAATCCTCCACATCGTCTCATATTTGTAGGTTGAAGTTTAGTCCTTTGTAAAATTGTGTGTGTGTGTGGGGAGGGGGTGCTTAAGGGGCTGGGGGAGGGGGGTACTGGCAACCCACAGATGTTACACAGTTGCTCCTGGAGAATGGCTGTAGCAAGATGGTTTGCTGTTTCCTCTAGAGTCAAGAGAACGGTCTGTGGAGGCCAGAGGTGCCCTGATTGGTATTTCTGGAAATTCTCGGGCGCATTGTAAGACCATATTCTTGGTTTGTGGGGTCCAGGTCTACAGATGTGTAATCAGCCCGTGATCCAATTTTTCACCTTTATTTTTTAGGTTGATTCTGATACCAGCCCTCGATGGAATACTCATGTGGATTGGGTAATGTATTTCAGAGCTAATACTGAGAGGAAGTAACGTACTAAAATGGCTTCCACTCCTTATTTGTGTGATTGTTTCATTTTCGGATGGATCATTCTCTCATTAGAGCAGTATTAAAGGCATCTGGTTTTAAAAGGTAAAAAATGATGATGAAAGGTTTCTTTATGGACGAACTATTCCTTTAAGACCTCATCCATCTTTCTGTTGTGTGTTTTCAGGATTTTAAGGCACTTCTCACTGAACCCATAACTACCATCTGTTTGTTTTCGGCTGGGAGGAACAAAAATGACACTTTGATAATTGTGACGCATGTTGAAAAAACACCCAGTGGCCTTTTCAAATATTTGTGTTCCGCTGTGTTTTGCGTTTGATATAAATAGCAGCACAGCAAACGCAAACATTTGCCGAAGCACCTGCCATGTTATCGTGACCATCTGCTCCACAAATTCACTTAGCATGACATATGTGCATTAACGCTGAAGTGGCTATTGTTTGGTGTGGGTCAGTAGGTTTTGTCAAGGGTAGACAGTGGAGAACAGTGAATCTGACTTTCATAATAATAGCAATATTATTACAACTCACTTTTCAAGCCCCCAAATGTGGCTTTTCTCAATGTTCCAAATAAAATACACAAATAGCTTAAAAATAGCATTCAACTGCCGCAATGAGGAAGTGATGTCATGGCACCAATTACTAAAATTTGTGTCACCAGACAAAACAACAAAAGCAGGAACCAGGAAGAACTTCTTGTGATTAAGCAAATAGATCAAGATGCAGTTGGTGCTACATGGGGTGGGTTTGAGTAGAAAGATTTTTATGAATGTATCGATCCACCAAACGTATTTTATGAATCGTCTATGCAATTATAAATCAGGGCCTATCAGAAGAAGCGGCCCATGGCCAAGGTCCAGGATATGCAAATGGGATCTCTGGCGCTCCCATAGGTCTTAAAGGGTAAATAGACAAACCAACGAACCAATATCATTGCACAAATGTTGTTTTGGTCATTCTAAAATTTCTAAAGTCTGTCTGAAATTTCTAAAGAACTGTCTCGCCCGGCTGCGTTCCCAAAGAGCAATCTCTGCCTCCAAAAGCAAGATGACATGACTGCGCATATTGGGTTTCATCTTTTGATTTTCTGCGCCAATTTATCAGGAAGTGACTATTTTGTTCGCTTGGACTCGTGGAAGGAAACAGTGCTATATTCACAAATATTTATGCGATGTTCCAGTTTTGATTTTTTGAATGGATTCAGTGGTTCCAGGGCTCTAGAGTGCGACCAATTTGGTCGCAAATGCGACCTAATTTCTCAATGGTGCGACTAAAAAAAATCAAAGGTTGCACCGGTGCGACCCGTCGTTCGAGGGGAAAAAAAAACGAAACTCCGTCTATGGCCGGTCCGCCTCCTGCGCGCGGCTCACAACACGCGTATCACCCATTAACGTTGCCTACAATATTGCAAAAGAAGAACTCCCCTTCACTAAATTCAAGTCCGAAATAATTCTTATGAAGAAAAATGGCTTGAACGTAAACCCGACGTACAGCAATGATGTCGCGCGCACCCAATTTATAGAAGTCATCGCAGATACATTGAAAAAAAAAAGACATCTGTGCAAATTGTGAACAGTGCGTACATGGAATTCCTGATCGACGGAGGCACATATATCGCCACAAAGGAATGCATCATTGTGTACAGTCGTGAAGGAAGACCGATGAATATAATATTGAACACAGTGAGGTCGAGCATGCTCATGCCCAAGGTAAACCATGTCATGTCATGGAGCCTATGTCAATAATATGCCTACCGTCTCGTTACTGCATTAACCATAATATTCTGACACTTAAAAATGAAAAAATAAATAAATAGTCTGCATTATAAACTCTTGATCTGGGTAGTAAATGGTATTATCGTTTTTATTTGTATTTGCTGCTCTTAGGGACCAAAATCAGTTTAAAGTTTAAATTTCAGCTCAGTAAAGCACTTTAAACACCTTTTCAGTAAGTTTTAGTTACCTTTCTTGTAGAATTGTGCTTCAAATAAAGAACTTTATATTGACCAGGTTGTTAGTTAATCATTTACAAGTCAATATTGTCTATGGACAGTGATTTAAAAAAAATAAATAAATAGATAACTAAAAAAAGTGAACTTGTGAAAATGCAATGTTAAATGTGATGCAGTTGAAAATTTGGGTGCACCTAACTTTTGTGCTGGTGCACCTAAGAAAAAAATTTAGGCGCACCAGTGCAACCAGTGCAAAAAGTTAGTCTAGAGCCCTGGGTTCAGTTCTGGTTCATTTTCAGTATTCTGGTGGTATATTTCAGATAACGTAAGGTGAGATTAAAGTGAGAAAAAAAAAGTTTAATTGCTTCAAGATGTTTGCTTCCAAAGCATGCCTTCAAACCAAACTATACCTTGAACACTTTTGGAATGTGAACTTTTACACCTCAATCAAGACCTAAAAGATTTCCTAGAAAGCCAAACCTGTTCCCGTCTTTTCATTAAGATACCGTCCTTCTTTTGAAGTACTTTCTATTAAACATCCATTCATCCAGAACAATTAAGAATTATCTGCTGCTGATTATAATCGAACATTTTTCAGAACTCAAGCAATAACACAAGACTGTAGTCCTGCAATAATCCAGAGCTGGACTCTATAATATGAAAATGATATAATGACCACGATAGGGAGGTAGTTGCTCATAAATGACTGCGCTTTTAATCTCAGCGAACAGGAAGTTGTCTCATTTGCGATGTTCAATTTTTGATGGTGTGATAACAATCTTTATTTAAATTAGAACACCCAATCTGACTGTTCCCGTACAATGGGAGAACTAAAAAGAAAGAAATGGCCTTTCAGACGAAGACATGACGTGAAAGTGAATGCAGACATTACGTGTCGAGATTAATGTCCACTGTACTCCTCCCTGAGAGACTGTGTGAGCGATGTCATATCCTGTATTCAGAAGTTGTTTCCTGCTAGGTAATTTTCTCATTTGCATTCGATTTCCCTAGAAATCTTCAATTCTTCCCCAGTTTGACAGTAATGTCTCAGTGAGGAGCGAATGGGGCATGTAGAATAGATCTTATCTTTGTAATGTACAAGATTATCAGCAGCATTAGCATCCAAGAGCACTATCTGAAAGATCGCGGTGGGAGGTAAACAGGAATTTAGCATTGAGATGAATCTGACAAACTAGATTAAACAGATAGTTCAGGCACAAATGAAACCGCAGTCATTATCTTCTCCTCCTCCTGTAACTAGAAAGAGATTGTGAAGCTACAGGCGATGTTTCACTGAATAACGTCTCAATGCAAAATAGTCACCTTCAGAAGACTAAACAGCGCTCATGATTCAAGTGCTTTCGTTAATTGTGCTTCTGCAGTCGATACTTGAAGTGGTTCCCCTTCTCACGTGTTATCCGTGGTCATTTACAGGACTATTTTTGGTGAAAGGGGGAGCTCAAAATGAAATTCAAATGAAAACATCTAAAATTAAGTTTCATCCTGAAAACACTGTTTCAAAGGAACGAAGAAACCCAAAAATATGTTGATTTCTCGGTACTGTGCAAAATAACCAAAAATGGCTTAAAAATAAGCCCTTTTCAGCACTTCCACTTTAAGGGAAAGTTGTGTATCTTTTTTACCTTTTCCAGCATGAAAAATACGACTAAGCGATATACAATGTTTTGTCAATGAATTGTCCCACACAAAACGCTCTAAGCTTGACTCAGGATAAAAATTCCGCGATGAGCAGTACATGTTTAATTCTGAAAGCAAGTTATTGTATTGTTAGCATAGAGCTAACAGTGGTTTCTCTTTGAAATACTCGTTTTGTTAGATAAATGTTTTAAAAGTTAATGATGTGCTTGTTTTTGGAACAACAAGTAACACAGCAGTTGCACCCAAAGTTGACTGTGCCATTATGATTAAATGTTGAAAGATGACGAAAGGATAAAAATAATACTTTATAAACAGTAAGTTACTAATAAGCGGCTGAAATGTGGATATAGAATAGGGCTTGTTACGCCCCGTTAGGTGTTTTGGCCATCAGAGCGCACAGCGAGATATCAGCCAATAAAGTCTCTGGTCTTAATGTTTGTGAATAGCCAACCAACTAACACTCAATTTATTGTGCAGGACTTCTTAACATAAAATATTTACAGTGCTAATAATAATAATAATTTAAACAAACGAATAAACAAACAAACAAACACTTGTCTATAGAATTATTCCTTTTTTAAACAATCCAAAACAATAGTCATCAAAACTACTATAATGAAACTAATCAACCAAATTGTCTGGAGTACCGAATAAACTAAATATACCGCTCTCTTGGTTACACGCACACACACACACACACACACGCACACGCACACACGCAAGCTCACAAACTCCCACAGTTCTAACTAAGACATATATTCACTCAATACACCACATTTCACAATCAGACAGCGCTCAGTTTTCTAAATTGTGTTTCTTTGGAGGAAGAGAAGGACACAGACCACAGATCGTAAAGTCAACACAGGTTCACTTGAGAAGGCGTCTCAACTCAACAGAAGCATGCAACACGCGCATACACTGAGCCGGGAGCGAGCGTGGAGCACGGGTGTAGAGCGGGGGGGGCTGAGCAGAGCAGGTTGCGTTTTTATAGACCCGCCCCCAATTGTTATTGGCAGAGAGGTCCTCACACATCCACACGATCAGCCAACCATAACTCAGGTAACATAAAAACAAGGAAACAAGGATGAGAAACAATCACTGAAAATTGAAACTTTCATGCAATAACGTAATTTAAATAACATAAACACATTACGTTTCACACAGAGACGTAACAGGGCTGAACGATATTCTGTTTTGACATCGACAACGCGATGTGCACATGCGCGATAGTCACATCACCAGAACTACGATGTGAGGTGTAGAAGCCGTTGGTGTATAACACAGCGGTAGCACCAGGGTAGCAAAACATGAGTTTGTTGTATGGTTTGTTGCTGGAGTGACATGTACGTTCCGTGTGCCTCCACAGTGATTGTGAACGGTGAGAAGCGGCATAGGAACCATTCACTACTAAAATACGCGATAAAGAGGTGCGCGACTTTGCCAGTGTGACACCTTATAGAGGATGACATTTGTTGGGATTTCCAGAGGGTCTCGTGATTCCTGTGGGATGGGATAAACTTTTGTTATTCATTTCCTGATTGGGATGGGACGGGAATAAAAATCAACGGAAGCGGGCACCCTATTAATAGATTATAATTTTCTGTGTTAAGCAATCCAAACGAGATGCGCCGGATTTTTTTGTAAATCTTTCAACGCGTCAAAACACGGAACTCCAAAGAACACGTTTTCAACAGAAATGAACGGCAACAGGTCGGCAACAGAAGTGAACCCTTTGAAACTGAAGCTGTAACAAACAACAAAAAGAAACAGACCTTTCACCAGGAGCTCAGGAGATCAGTGACAGATGAGTGATTGATTTCCTGTGATTACTTTATCAACAGTTTAGTGGAGATTTCACTGTAAATATAATATTTATACTCTATATAATAATATAACCATTGTCTTAGTAGCAGTAATAAGTTTATTAGTGGTAAATTTAAATGTTTTACCGTGTTCTGTCCGTGATTCTTCTTCCGCATCCGCGCACATGCGTCTTTTTTCCTTATTTCCTCTCAATTCTTCCGCTGATTTTGACACACTAAACTTTTAGATTTCGGTGCCAAAACACTTGTAAATAGTGAAATAGTGAATAGTGTTTATACCATCATCGAGAGCTGCTGGGAGTTTTGTGAATTTTTCGATCACACTTTTATGTAATAAAAGTTTTTATACACAGGGTTTATTGCAAACAATAATGTTTTTCAATATATTGTGTCATTTTGGTTATTATATAAATTGACTTTTTATAATATTGCTTTTAAAACTGCTCATGATCTTGATTCCAACAACATATTGCTTATCTTTTGCTAATTTTTGTATAGAAACATAAGGGTTTCTTTTGGATAAATCTAATCTGATGTAATATATTTATATTTATAGAGATTTTTTCTGATGAAGGGGAAACCTCCTGTGGCAAGGTTGGGTTCTGTCTTCAGCTGGACAGGAACTTCTCCACTATATTCCACAGCTGAGAAAAAAAACAAACCCGGACCTTTGTAAATAAAATAATTTTTTTGCAATAAAATATTAAGTGACCTTCTTGTCACTTGTACTGAAGCTTGCTTATTAGTGAAATTATTAATATGTAATTATTGACTTTAGCCTGGATTGATGGCTCTCAATATCGCAATATATATCGTTTGGGAAAAAATATTGCAATGTAATTTTTTTCCAATATCGTTCAGCCCTAATTTAGAATATAACTGCTGGAAGAAGTTTGCGAACTTTCTGCAATGTAATAATGAGTGCTCTCTTGAATAGGTTCATTCCATATCAAAATTATACAAATACGCAAGGATTATAAATGAAAAATTTAAACAAATCTATGGGAATAAGCCGGATTTTTTAAATTATTACATAATTTACATAAACCGTTTTAATGATTGTTGAAAGTTGTCTATGCACTGAAAAAAGTTCAGTTATAGCTAATAGAAAGCGTTATAGCTAATAGAAAAACAGTCGAAGAAACACGTAGGGTGGCGTATGTGACCAATGAGTGGTCTGTATGAAGTCACATGGCTATATTTTCAACTAGTACGGACCAGAGAGATCCGTGTGGTGTGAATGACGACTAAATCTGCAGACGATTGCAACAATGGATCAGTTGTTCCTCTTGGTCCAGACCAAACTAAACAAACTAGAGGTGTGAAAGTACCCTAAATTACTTCGGCTGTAATAAATGGGGGCCAATCATACCCCTCTATGATGGAACAGCATGATGAATAAGCATCTTACTGTTTTTCTTGGCATCAATAAGACCAAGAATCCTAAACAAATCTCCATTTCCACATGCTTCACTGCCCCCTGCCCTTTGACAAAGCACGACTGAGAGAGAGAAGAGCCACTGTGTCGTGCTCGCCTAGACATACATGCCCAGAGAGAGCCTACAGAGCACTGCGCGATGACCCGGCAAGATTCAACACGAAGGACCTATTGAGCCCTGGAGAGCGTGGGCTGATCTAGCATGTTGGGATCCCACACCTCTGGCCTGAGAAATGCAGACGCCACCAGATCAAATAGGGTGAGGGCACCAGGGAGACTAAGTGACTCCCTTTTGAGCAGCGAGACTAAGTGACTTCTCATTTTAATTATTTACCATGGTGCACTTCTCTTAAAAAAACGTCCCGTGTGGCCTTGAATGGTGTCAGTGTGTCCGTGTCTCTCTCGACACTTTCTTCAGCTACAGCCAAATATTTCACAGTGCTGTCCAGATCACCTGCTGACATTTTTCCACATCCCAGTTTCTAAGTTTTAGAGCATATTGAGTCTCTTGGCATTGTTCCCACATCAGAGGTATGGCTTTTTGACTGCAACTCTTGATCACTTCTGGTTAGACTGGGTTCCATTGGTTTGTGCCAGCTCTGAGCTGATGGTACACCTGGACATCCGATGGTACACCTGGACATCCACCAGGTTTTGAATTCACTGTCAGCTAGAGACTTTGTTGATACAGTATAGCTACAGTGTGTCTTGTTGCTGTGTTCAATGTAAACTCAACTCTGTTCTCAAACCCATCCTACCCAGCTGTTTCGGTTTCAACTCATGACTGGGTTTCAACCTACACATGACATTGATGATCATTAGCAGCTGCTCGACATAGTTGGTGATTCATGCACCTGACTATAATGTTACAAACTCAAATATTAGATTATTCACTTTGCTTTTTGTAAATGGACAGAAATCAACCATCGTTATTCATATTTCAGAAAGAATTGTTTGTTTTCAAAAGCTTTTCACATCTACCTACAACCTTAGTACCGTACAGACCATGAGTAGAGTCTTTGATCCCTACAAATTACAGAATGTCATGTCAGAGAGTGATAGTTTTAAGAAGAAAGAAGATTTAAAAAAAAAATTACTCAAGATATAGGCATGAACGACTATCCAACAAACTATTCAAACAGGAAGGGGACCGCCTCCTTCTCAGCCTCACAGGACAGATGATCAGAGAGACACACCACCCCTCCACATCACACTAGTTAAGCGCTCAGCGGTTTCTTCCGGAAAGCCCCAGCCGGTCTCGTTTTTGTGTGCGTTTGCCCTCATCCTTGTGCTAGTGACCCTCTGAGCCCCGCTGGCTGCCTGATCACAGGAAGCGTTTATTACCCTCGTCCCTGGTGCTCTTATCTTCCACCGCCAATGCTCATTTCCTTTCCAGATTGAAATGCAAATGCAAAATTTAATGATAAATGCATTATCTGATAGGTGCTGATAACTCTGATTCGCTGTCACTATAAAATACACACCCCGGGGGGCTCACCGGGGCAAACCTGCCCAAATCCACTTTCTTATGAATGTACGCACCTGCAATAAATCCTAGAGGTCATATGCATTAAAAGGGGAATCATATTTTGTGTATTCTGCCATGTGATGCTACGGCTGAACAGTAATTGCTGCCGTTGCTATCTTGTTGGATGTATTATCCATCACTTTGATGAAGTGACTTTTAAGAAGTGCAAAAAAGACAGATAAAACGTTTTTTTCCACTAGTCGGCAAGGGAAAATCTGCATGGCTATGCGAGATTCTTGGGAGAGAAAAGATATCTGTTTTTACGTCTGGTCTGTGCTTTCTATTGAAGTTTAAAAGGGACAGTTTATCCAAAAAAAATGAAAATGCTGTCATTTACTCACTCTCGTGTTGCTCCAAACATGCATGGCTTCTTTCATCTTTGGAACACTGAAGAAGAACATTTGCACAATGTAGTTGTCATTTTTTGCAGAAGCAGAAATGCTCAAACACCATAGACGTTCTTGACGAAAAACAAAAATACGACCACGTTTTTGCAAAGAATAAAAGAAAGACGTGAAACCGAAAAACAAACCTACACCAATATAAGTTGTGTCTTTGATGACACCCATCCGATTCATTTCAAATCCATTTTAATTCAAGTGGAAGATTAGGTGCCGATTTCCAATACTGTTCCATCAAAATTACGTTTATAAAGTGGAATGTGCTGTTCTGTAGCAAAAGTTAGAGGTGAAAGAACGGTGTCGTACCTTTAACATTGCTTCCGAAAAGCAGTTTCCATTTAATAAACATATTTTAAGGCCTAAATTTCAGAACTGATTTAAAGTGTTTTTGATGTAATAATGATCAATGTTTTAGCCCCTTCTGTGCCACTGTCTGTACACAGGAAAGTGTAGAACCAGGCCCCGCAAGCAAGTGTGGTTTGGCCTCTATCAGATGGCAAAAAAAATGGAAATGGGAGAAACGCAGAACTGCAAAACTGAAAAGAGAAGTCCATCTGCTCATCACTGATCTTTGGCTCACTCAAATAATGCCCTTTTTTAAAATACTTACCTCAAGTGTACTGGTGTCAGTATCAACATTTGAAGATTGAACAGAGAAAGGAATTTCCCATCGATAGTGGTCACATCCAAATTCAAGTGAATTTGAAGACAGCGTTGATTTGAATAAAACGTTACAATAATAACTTGCAGCTTTTTTATTCTCAGTTGTTCATGGAAAGAAGAAACAATCATTTAAATTACTCTACAGCAAGAGAAAAAATTGAACATTCTTCGAAAATCAACTCGGGACATCTGATTCCCTTTTTTTAAACTTTAGTTTAATATTAAAAGTCTGTGAGCTCAATGTTATTGTTTAAAAAATATGTTAAATCTAGTCAATATCCCTTCTATTTAAAACGTTCAGTAATGCTCTCTGTCCCTGTAATGGTAATTATGCTTCACGTAAACACAGCCCATGAACCAATCAAGAGCTCCTCCCACAATTGTCTCTATGCAGAGCTAACACATAGACAAGGAAGTAACTGCTGTATTTGTTTACCACAAGAAAAGTAATTTGTTGGATTTTTTTGATGTGAATGTTTTTAAGTGTTTGATGTTCTAATTGGCTATGGTTGAGACGACACCACGTCATTTTTTTTCCAAAATTATACCAGGATTAGTGCATTAGCACTGTAATTAGCTGAGAACATTTAATGATAAATATTCTCTAATATAATTTTCGATAAATATGGCATTCTCTTATTTATAAAATGTGTGGTAGAGGAGTCCAACATTTATTCTAAAGGCTTTCTAAGGTCTTTTCTATTTCTATTAATTTTAGGATGCTTATATACACACACACGCACGCACACGCACACACACACACACACACACGCACACACACACACACACATTACTAAACTACATTGTTTTTCGTTTGAGGTAGAAAAAATATACTTAAGTAGTTTCAGTGTTATTTTTAAAAAGGAATGCTATAGCTAGCATTTTAGTTTTGATGTTTAAGTTTGAATGTTTATTAAAACCCAATAAAAAAAATAGTCCCATCTTTCCATGAGTTTATTAGTATTGTTAAAGCTTGATCATTTGACAAACTATGTAATAAGTAATTTGTATTTACAAAACGTTTTCTATTAAAAGCCATTAAAAACATTGTATTCATGCAAAAATAAGCATCATATTGTTAAATATTTGTTTGCACCAATTTTGTTAATATACATGCACAGTTCTCCTTAAAGCAACAAAAGGAACGAAGCAAAATAAAACACATTAAATTAAATCATACTAAATGCAATGCTTATTTTTTTATATATATGTTAATGCAAAGAGCCAGGGATCAAAAACAGAGATGTTTAATGAAGTTTGAGAAAAAGTTGGTCTCATTAATTCAAGATTGCATTGTAGGATTTCGGAGCTGGTCTGTGGGTTGTCTGTGACTGAGAGGCAGACCCAGAATAATCTCAGTTTTTTGAAAAATCATGAGAACGTACTTTTGCATACCACTATATTTAGACTAATTGCTAGGCTAAAACTGATACTTTCAGGTTTGATATTTGCTGAATAATCTCTATGACACGGTTTGCTTTTAAAGATCATCTTGCTGATGAATGAGCAGAAACAATTAAATCCTAAAATTCCATATCAGCTCTAGATGAGACTGCACTATTTCTTTCATTTAATATGTGCATACAAAGAGCCAGGGATCAAAAACTGAGGCGCATCACAGTTCGTGAAGTTGGAGAAAAAAGCGGTGTTGGTAATTCGAGAGCTCATTAAGTGTTCAGAGGCAGCCGGGAGTTTTACCTCCGTCGCGTGGCCTTGTCAAGGATATCTTCAGATGTCCTGCTATTGAGCGTCTCAAATCCCCTGATCCCAGATGGATTCATTTAAAACGTGTCATAATGAGCCGCTTACAAGTGATTACTGGCCGCTAGCTAATGGGCTAAATGGTTAAAGGAGGCCCAGGAATGAGGGAGCATTGGATTGGACCTTACAGGACAGAGTATCTTATCAGAGAAGGGCCACACACGGATCTTCCTCTATTATTCTGCTCCATACTGTATTTTCAGTCATTTGTACAACAATTACAGTCAGAAGATGATCACCAACACACAAATGGCTATTCAAGATACTGTTTTAAAGTAATTAAACAAATTAATGGAGGAGTTTTAATTTACAGGGCATAAAAGGTTGTCTAAGGGATGCAAATAGATTATTTTACAGGAATTTCCAGTGATTAATAAGCAGTATCACAAAGTAAACAAGAAACCAAGGATGGTCGTCCACACAAGAATGATTCGTCAGATAAAAGTCTTTGAGAGATGAGGCTCTGAATGTGGGTAAATTTCCACCCAAAAAGGTTTTAACGAACAATAAAAGCATGAAATGCTGTCTAAACACAAAAACACTGTTGCTGAGTGACTTATATTTGAAGACAACAATCTCGTGTAGAGTATGCTGAACTGGAGATGAAGCACTTACGTGGCCCGTCCCAGTCTTCTGGTTTCAGAGGGGGATGTCTGGTCTTTTTACTGTCCGTATCCATCTCCGTCTCTCCTATTTCTCTGTGACCATTCTCTTCCCCTAAAAATAAACAAATTATTATTTTCAGCATGTTTTAAAAAGATTTCAGCTTACAGTGATGACTTTACAGATTGATATCAATAAAAAGGTTTTATAACGCCACCAAAACATAAGGAATGTATAGATCATTGAAATGATCCTGTACCAAAATTCACATATTTAAGTCGTTATTAGTATTTATGCAGCAATTTATTACCAGAACTATACAATTCACTGTTTTACAGCTGTATGCAAAAGTTTGGGCACCTTTTACATTTTCAGGATATTCCTTTATAAATCATTAGTTGTCTGGATATGACATTTCAGTGAAATATATCATCTAGGAATGAACACAGTGACATTTGGGACGTGAAATTAAGTTTATATGATTTATGGAATGTGCATAAATTTAGGCACCACAAAACTCGATTTTGTGCATTCACTTTCTATAGCTTCCATTTTAAAGGCTAGACTCTTGCAGACGGTATTTTCGGACCAATACCATTTACATAACATCTCCAGTTGAGTCAGGTTTGATGGTTTCTCACCATGAACAGCTCGCTTACATCACACCACAAATGTTGAATGATATTCAGGTCTGGGGACTGAGGTGGTAATTCCAGAACAATCTACTTTTTATGAATGCAACAGTAGATTTGGAGCTGTGTTTAGGGTCATTGTCTTGCTGAAAGATCCACCCCCGGTCACTGAATGCTGGACATTGTTCTCCAGAATCTGCTGATATTGAGTGGAATCCATGTGACCTTCAAGCATCTCCTTGTGTAAAGTGCACTGAGTAGTTGAACGCTGCACAGTGACACCATCTGCAGCAAGGTGAGGTTGTAGGTCTTTTGAGCTGGTCTGTGGGTTGTCTGTGACTGTTCTGCCTCTGCTTATCTGACATTTTTCTTAGTCTGCCGCTCTCAACTCATGAATTTATTGTTTTTACCTGCTTCTTCAGTTTGTTTGGCAGCTTTGGTTAATTGTAGACATCTTGTGGTTGGATTTGGTACTGGTAAAGTAGTGGAATTTTGAGTAAACTTTATCAGGAACTGACATAGTAACAGTACAACTGTGAAATATGAGGTGTGAGCCATGGGAAATACATCATCAGTATGTATCTGTAGTAATTGTGTAGGTAATTATAAGAAAGATCAATATAGAAAGTTCAGATCTGGGATTTCATGAGTACCTTCCTGTGAATAATAATAAAAATAATAATGTGTCATTATGTAGAATTTCAATGCTCATATACAACTTTTATACAAATACTGATTTATAATATTCCTTTTAGTTTTACGACTTTGAATTTCATTAAACTTGAAAAATGCGGTCTCTGGAGTCCTTGAATGTGAAGACGTTTTAAACAGTTAAAAACCAAAAGCACCAGGCGAGCCACTCGTCAACTGTCACCTAGTGTAACGGCACATCCACCACTCAACACAGACATTCACTCCTAATTAACCTGATCCATGTTTTGGTCATGTGAGGGGGGACACCTAGAGGAAAGGGGAGCAGCGAGTCTCAAACCACCAACCTTCTCACTTAAGGCCACAGTACCACACACTGTGCCACCATCCAGCAGCTGAATTCAAACAAATTTTTCAATCAGAAGATTAACGGTGTACCTTTTTCAGCTGAGCTTTAACAGAGAGGCTCTAAATGTACCCGTTTGTATAGTTTCTAATGTGTACCTTTGATCATGAACAACCTCCATTTAGTTCCTCCATCTTTATTATGCATTTCTATGTAATTGTTGGTCTTAGATACTTTAAGGATGGATCGACAGTAACACAAACGCCTTCTCGATAAAAGAAGCTGTCAGATGCACAGATTTGGCCTCACATTGCTTTTTTTATTTTATCTCTTCACCCCAGTGAGTCTGGAGTTCCACAGTGTGTCCAGCTGCTTCCCGGCAGCATCTCTGCGACCCTCTAACGCACCACGACGGCCTTCAGCATGCTCCTCAAACGCACACTGCTCCATCCGGATGGGTTAATCTGAAGATCAAATTCTCTGGCCACGCTGGGTTTAAGCCAGTTAAGACGAGGCTCACTTCAAAGGCATGCAGTAAACATGGCCAAAAGGATCGCAGCTTCTTGCTTGCCTCTGCACACTTGGGTGAGAGGAGAGGCCTGTGCTGCCCTACTTACTGCACATGAGGTCATTCTGACCTATTTTTCTGCGTGCTAGGGCTCAGCTATGTTTAAATTCTGTCCTCCTCACTCTAATGCTGAAAAGCGCTTCACTGTTTGTATTGTCAGGCCTCGGGAAGCTCCTTAGCATACACATCGAGCATTAACATAAGGATAACAAAAGCAATATCAACAGTTTCTTTCCAGTGTAGCGACTTTGGGAAGGCAGCAAGATAACATTAAAGGCTCTACCTTGATCTCCGGCGAACATGTTAAGCCCTGTAACGAAACGTCTTGGAACTGTTTAATTACCGCTCAGGAAATGAAGCTACAAGATGATTTGTTAATTAAGCAGTGATTAAGGATTTTCTGCCTTCTATCTGGTAGAGTTTGCAATGCATTTTAAACACAGTCACTGAGGCAAACTCACAGGGAACAAGCATCACGGCTCCAAGAAGTTTCTTTTTAGGAAAACAGAGGGGCTCTGGTGGAAGCGAAGGGTTATACAGGGTCAGTAAATGCTCATGTTCCAAAAGACAACGTTAAAGCTGCAAGTAGCAATCAAAGGGTTCTCCTACATCAGAGATTTTTCATAATGAATACGGAGAACGTCACGGCATGACTCCCAGGTGGCTCCCATATTCTTGTCACATATGTCAGAATTGGTAAAAATAAGAACATTATGTTAACTTCCTGAGGCCTCCTGGTGGCGCCAGGATAAATTTGGGTTTTGATTTGACCCGCTTATCGATCAGACACAGTATTAACACTTCCAATTTGAAGGTAGCACTTTTTCACTTTACAGAACCCCTTAGAATCTTTTTGGTTCTTCACTGGTTCTTTGTGGTTTTTGAGGTGCTGCTATAGTCCTTTTGTTAGCGTAAAGAAACTGCTGTGGCCTTTTTGGTGCTTGTGGTTCTCTTTGTTGTTTTTATTGTGCTGTATACAGATGCTGGTCATATACATCATGCCAAACTATATTCTTTTCCTACATTTAGGATATGGTTGAAATGCTATAACACAAGCATGAAATGCTAAATTTACTGAGAGATTACAGTGAAGGGGGTGTCACCTTATTTTTGTGGTCATCATCAATGCCTTCATCATTTAATTTTTAGGGCTCAAGCAGCGAAGTGGCATAAAACCCTGTTGTAATTGCTCAACTTATTGTTGTTCCACAGCTTTCGGCACATTTTTTTGGAGCTCTAAACGTCAAGAAATTTGCCACACACATCACAACTGACAATTTATGTCTGAATCAAAAAGTTCAAAGGGGGGTGTGACAAAATGGCTCTAAAGCCCCACCTAATGCATTTGAGCCAGTGGTGCGCCAACAGTTTATCTTAGGTGAATGAAATTCTGAGCACGTGTGTTGGGTACCAAGACATAAACATAGGTAATATGGATTGCATTTGCAGCCTTGACGGGAAAAACCGTACCACTTTTGCTCGTGTGGTACTTTAACAAACTCCTCCTAAAAATGTTATCTGTTCATCTCCAACCAGCCTTATCTTAAGGCATATGGGATGTTAAACTGCATTTTTTTTCTTTTCATTAAACAAGGAAATGCAACATTAACTGATCAAAATTGATCGTCTTTTTTTAACCAAATTTGGCATGCTTGACAATAATATGGTACAAAACACTCTCAGACATAGCACCACCTGTTGACAATAAGAGCTTTTTTGCCATCATTTTTAATTTGCTTAATTTTTCTGAAATTTTACCAGCTCTTGCTTGGTCATAATGCAGCACAGTGCAACAAATTCCTTTGATTGCTGCTTGCAGCGTTAATTAATCTTGTTCTTTAACAATCATTGTTATTAGTGAGTAATTGTATGTTTAATATATTTCATCACATGATTAAATATTTTTTATATATTATATCTGATTGATAAAGTACAAAAAAGCAAATGTATGCGTCATTTTATACACCGTTGTTTTTTTGCTGTTTTTTATGGGGTGCGTGTGTGTGCGTTGGGGAGGGGGGAGCATTGGGAACATTACACTGTAAACTTTTTGGGTTTCAGTGCACATCAAAAACTGATTGTGAATATCTAAGGAAAAGAAGGAATATCCTTAATAAACCTAATATTCCATGATCTGGCAGAAAGAAAGAAAGAAAGATAAGAAATTGATTTGAGTGGTTTGCATGTTTGTGCGTGCATTCAGACCTTAAGATGGAGCGCGAGGGAAATCAGCAAGTCAGATCACTGATCCCCTCCTCTGTCTAATGGCAGAGACGTGCATGCTGGTCAATAAGCTTACAGGCCATTTACACAAACAGCTCCTGCAGCAAGGTAGACACAAAGTCATATTGGCTTTTTCTTCCTTTCAGCATCGCGGTGGTAAGGAAGCCCTTGAAAATGTCAATCTGTTGAGGGTGATTCTAAGGAGATCTGAGTTTTTTAATCCTACAAACTGAAAGAGAGAGTTTGATACGAAGATCATCGAGACCCATATGTGTGTTGATTTGAATTTACTTCACAAACGTGAGGTCCAATTGATAGAAGCAAGTATTAAAAGGGAATAAAATAAGTTAAAATTGATAAAACAACCCATTACTTAAATAACACAAGCTCAAGACGGGATAAAAGCCAAAGAATAAAAATAGGTTTAAGATGAGACTTAAAGCATTCAGTGGACGGGGCAAACAAAGCACGGTCCCACCAGAGAAAAAGCCCTGACATCCCTTCGGAACCACCACCTTTGGAGCCGACCTTCTGACCTCAGGAAACTTGCAGGTTAATAAGCCTGAGGTACTCGGGGCCAGTCCTGTCACAAACCTCAATAACAAACAGTAAAATCTTAAAATCAATTCCTTCCTGGAAGGAGTTTGCATGTTTTCCCAGTGCTCGTGAGGGTTTCCTCTGGGTACTCCAGTTTCCCCCATAACCCCAAAAACATGCAGTTAGGGTAATTGAACAATCTACATTCCCTTAGGTATGAATGTTGCCCTGCGATGGACTGGCGACCTGTCCAGGGTGTCCCCCCGCCTCTTGCCCAATGTGCGCTGGAGACCCCAAAAGGGAATAAGCTGGTTGGAAAACGAATGAATGAATGTTTGGTGGCAGTGACTGTATTTATGTATCAATCTTTAAAATGTTATTTGTGCATCACTTTTTGACCGTGGGGGTATTTATACATTAATATTAGATATAACTGAGTTCATAGTCTGGAATGTACCTTGACATTTTAAACCATGGTGTTTGGTTTGGTTCTGAGGAAATTTCTAGTAGGAAACTTTCGATTTAAATTGCCTTTATTCACCATAAACAGGCAATATTTACACTTACAAATTGTATTTTCTATATGTAAACGAATGGACACTACTCTGTTGCTTTTTAGCCATCTGTCCTTATTTTTTAGACAGTGTAATGGTTGAATAATGATTGAAGATCATAGATGCAGTGACATATTTTGACATATTTGTGTGTAGCAGAAGGCCGCTGGTTCATCGAAAGGCTGGACAGTGGTAAAATAATGAGTGTCAAGTGTGAAGCATGGTGGAGGGCCCTTGAATGTTTTGCAGCTGCATTTCTGCAAATGGAGTTTGAAATTTGATCTTGATTCATTCAGGATTTACAGTATTTTCACCATTTATACGTCAGCTTGTAAAAGGGAACCAAAAATATCTTCAAGATGAAACATCATAGAGAAATAGGGTTTGGTTATGTCAATCACAGTAACTTTATTTGTATGACATCACAGACAACACCCTAGAAACCAAATTTATATGACTATCTCAGCTTTGGAAGAATCATAGAGACATGGAGGTTGATTTATTTTATTCATATCGACATGGGGATAATATAGTGTCACTGACCCTTCCATAGCAACCAGGCTGTTTATCATAGCTACCAATTTGGCATATGTCTATCTCAGCTTTGAAAATCACAGAGATACGGACGTTGCTTTATTTTACACATACTAACATAGGGAACAATATGTTCTCAATGACCCCTCTCCATAGCAACCAGACTGTTTATCATAGCAACCAATTTGGCATATCTCTATCTCAGCTTCGAAAAATCACAGAGACACAAAGTTTGCTTTATTTTACACGTACTGAAGTAGGGAACAAAATTTGTCACTGACCCTCCATAGCAACTAGACTGTTTACCATGGCAACCAATTTGGCATATCTCTATCTCAGCTTTGGAAAATCACAGAGACACAGAGTTTGCTTTATTTTACACATACTGAAGTAGGGACAAAATTTGTCACTGACCCTCCATAGCAACTAGACTGTTTACCATGGCAACCAATTTGACAAATCTCCATCTCAGCTTAAAAAAATCATAAAGATACAGGGTTTCCTTTATTTTACTTGTATCAACATAGGGAACAAAATTTGTCACTGACCCTCCATAGCAACCAGACTGTTTACCATAGCAACCAATTAGGCATATCTCAATCTCAGCTTAGGAAAATCCTAGAGATGTGGGGGCTTGTTTACTTTACTTGTGATTTTGACATTAAAAATAGGCTAAAACTGTATTTAAAGTTTGAAGTCTGCTTTTTCTAAATAGTTTAACTATGACAAGGGATTCATCTTTCTGCTACAGTATGTCATCCTAAAATAATAACACATCCTGCACATCCTAGGACTCTTGAGAGTTTGAGAATGACAGTGAATGACATGAAATTGTAAACTTTATCATCTGTAAAACTACTACATCAGCACTGATTCACAGATCCGATCAGGCACTAATCAATTCTAGAATTGGGATGGGCCACCGAGGACCATCAAAGAGGTAGAGAGCTGGGTCCAGGGGCCAAACGTGCACTACGAGAATGAAAGAGAATAATGTAAAGGATGAAGATGAGATCATGGTACATTCATGACTCTGCCAATGGCACTTCATGTATATTTTGTTATTTTCAGACCAGATTCATGATTTTCTTGACACTTAACGCTAATAACAATTAGAACGAAATGCCCTTTTTTCTCATGTTGAATATTTTTGCCATTCTCCATGTAATCAGTTCATCAACAGCAGAAAAAAAGAATACTACTGGAAGTGTTAGTAATTTACCTTCATTCAAGTGAGCAAAAGAGAGAAAACAGCTCCAGCTATTACATGACCAAAATTACCTCGCTGCATTGTTTTCTTATAATGGGAACTTTAGAATAGTGTGTTTTGAAGATAAAGTGCTAATTTTGTTGTGCTTGGTGATGGGTGGCCACTTATGAAGCCAATATTTTCCCCTTCATTTAAAGCAGTTGTAATTGAAGGCTGTATAAAGAGGACTGTTGTTAGCTAAACCAATTTCCCTGTAAAAAAAAAAAAAAAGCTACACACAGCCATACAACAAATGCTCAAAGTCTACAGTTTTCAACCAAATAATCTGCAGTGGCACACAGCTTTCAGAAGCTGATTACAAAAGGAAAAAAATAAATCAAATGCCTCCAGTTTGGACAAGAAAAGGGGAAAATAACATGGCAAAATCCTACCCAGCACCCCGGTGGAGTGTGTGATTAGTGAAAGGCCTCAGCACTATCTCTTTAAAGGCCCGTAAATTCCCCATCATTACAGGAACTGGCTGTGCTCTCTTCTGGCTGCTGCTGGCCTGTGTTATCTCTCCGTGCGATGTGTCTGGAGTATGTAGATCTGGGCTGCCTAGATTGTCATACTTAACAAACATTAATGAATGATTTCCTGCACTGAGTCAAACAGAGCTATAGGGAGGTGTCTTTCATCTTATCGCTGCAAAAATGAGCATTTTCCCATATTTTCCTCTCTGTAGCATCATCGTCAGGAGAACGTATTGAAAAGATCTCACCCCTGCATGCGGAAGATTCTGATTAGTGAGGAAATAATGAATTCTATTTGGTCCTTTTTTGGCTACCATAACAAGGCTGTCTGGATTTTGCTACGAGCTAAAATGATTCAAAATTAATTATTCTTTGTATGATTCAATCAAACCAGGAGGAAGGGCATCTTTGCATCAGGATTCTATTAGATAAACCCACTGCAAATAGATAAACTCTGTTGAGAAACAAGTAAATCGATCTTGGATGGTTTCATCATTTTCATTGTGGTCCTTTCCATTTGCAGCATGTTCCTCTATTTACAGCATGATTCTCCTTTTCCATGAATTTGCATGTTTCCAAGTGTTTTCTATTTGGTCCTTTTTTGGCTAGCATCATAAGATCTTAAGCATTCAATAGATTTGATTTTAAGCGGCACCTTGCTACAGATAGAATTATTCATAATCTATGTTATTCAATCAAACCAGAAGGAAAGTCATCCATTCATCAGGTTTCTATTCAAGTTGCACTAAATACACCACAAATAGAAAATCACTGTTGAGAAACAAGTAATTCATGAGGTCCTTTCTATTTGCATCACGTATCTCTATTATAACAGCATGATTCTCCATTTTCAAGTGTTTTTATGTGTTTTCTATTTGGTCCTTTTTGGCTAGCATCACAAGGTTGTCTGGATTAAATAGATTTCATTTTAAGTGGCATATTGCTACAGGCTAAAATGATTCCTAATTATTTATCTTTGTGTGATTCAATCAAACCAGAAGAAATGGCAATACTATCATTGGATCCGGGATCTATTCACACTGCAATGAAAAAACCCCACTGCAAATAAAAAACTCGAAATAAAAATCGATCCTGGATGGTTTCGCCACGTTATGTTCATTCAATTTGCAGCACGTTCCTCTATTTACAGCATGATTGTCCATTTATTTTCAAGTCTTTGTATGTTTGAAAGTGTTTTCTATTTGCATGTGTTTAAGTTGCAGTGCTTTTGGTCTCTCCCAGCAACCCTAGTGAGCTGTGCATGGGTATTGTATAAAGCTTCAGCCTAAAAATAACCAAGGTCAAATGTAACAAATTCAATAAAAAAATAACAATACTTTAAATTCTAGCAGTAAGTGTGACAGCAAATTGTAAATGTCAGTATAAACCGTGTTTATGAATGAAGTTTCAGGAAAAAAAAAACTGAAACTGAAAAGGATGCTTTTGGGAGGGTCTATTCAATTGTCAAGGAGACAACAAGGTTGCCTCTCTTGACTTGCAGACTGTGTTCTTTTTTTCTTTTCACAATCCCCTTTCAAACAAGGGAACCCATATCCTCCAAGTTCATGTTTATTCACATTTCTGCGTGTTCTCATCCTATTCATCGACAGGGACTTCATTTCACAGTGCACTCTGCTGTTTCAAAACCATTTCGTATGAAGCTATTGACGGAAGCGTCTCAATCATTTCATGGTACATGAGTGTGTGATGGCGCCACTGAAGCCGAGACCCTCTCCAAACAGTTTAGAGCGGCTGCTGAAAGGAAGCTCTCTCTGTTTCAGGGGGTTCAGAATCGAAATGAGCGAGCGACAAGAAGTCACTTGAAAATAGGGTTTGCTTAACATAATGCAGGATGTGAACCCCTTCTGTTATCAGCCATATTTCTGAAGTTTAGGATGTCGTTCAACCACATCTATGTAAACGCATGGCTGTTCGGCATTGGGTTGAACATTCATGGAATGGTGAACAATTATGAACACAATAGAGCAACTATGGTAACTTCTAAAGTCCTATTAAAAAGTTTTTGGATGAAATGTGATAAACGTTGAAAAAAAAGCATCTGGTAATCAGTCACGGCTTGAAAGTCCATTAAACTGATTTACCTTCAGAAGCCAGTCAGAAACGTCATTATAATGGAAGTCAATGGGGCAAAAACAGCCACAAACAATAAATCTGGTGCTACACAAAACCAAAAAATCCAGGCCACAATCATTTGTTCATATCAGTTTTTTTTTTACAAAAAAAAATAAAGGCAGATAAAGAGATTTGTGCAAAAAAAATGTGATTTGACCTTTACAGCAGTTAAATTTAGCCACCATGAAGATTTGAATAATGTACAATGGTTAATATCCCCATCAGGTGATAATTTCAGCCAAAAAATGTGAAGTAGTATTACCATGCATTGTGATTATGCTTTTACTAACTCAGATACTACATAGTGGATCTAAACATGTAAATATTTATAATGTCAAATACAATAAGTTGTTTAAAATACAGAGGACTGATTAAAAAGCCATCGAAACGACTCAACAACCCAGTCGCCATGTATACTGTGGAAACTTAATTCCGAACATGTTAAAGACAATGGAACACAAAGGGTTTCTTTGCCCTTCTACTGCAATCTGCACATTTAGATTGTAGCCCAACTGGAAAAAGAGTGAGAAATGCATCATACGATAAAAAAAAGTAAACAGAGTGGAAAAAAACAAATAGGTTGTTTTTCAGTTTGTCCACACCACACCCCAAACAGTACCTAGATGAAACAAGGAATCAGTTATTTCTATTAGCCTTGTTTCCATCTAAACATGGGAATTAAATTTATGAGCAAAACTGGAATATAACAAAAAAATATTTGCAAATAAAGCTTGTTTCCACACAGTCCACAAGAATAAAAATTGCCACTTCCTGATAAACTGGCACCAAATATCAAAAGAAAAATGAAGGTTTCTGCATTAGGACTTATTTTTCCTACTGTGACGAGGAGCAGGGCCAACCAGTGTTGCCAGATGCTGCAGGTAAACGCAGGCAAATATAACTGGCAGCACCACACCTGGGAAGGACTCCAAACCAACAGCGACACACAGGGATCTCTAAGGAGAGATCCGCACACTGCCTGGTGGGAGTGCTGGGAGGACCTGTGGGAGGGCTGACGAGCCCGCTGAGTCACTGGGCCCAGCCAGACGCACCTTCCCGAACATCGGCCGCCTGTGATGCAGGAACACGGGGACAGGTCTCTTAAGCGCCAGTAGTGCCAGTGCTTAGGGTGGAGTTACGACCCTCCCCTGCGCTCCCTAACGGATCGTGGATTCTTCATTTTAATGAGTAGAAAAGTGAGTGTGGCCGCCTCTGCCATTTTATCATGTTTTTAGCCTTTTATTTCCGTGTTTTTAATAAACCGCCTGTTGGGGTCACAACTGTTCCTCCGTGTGCCCGTGTCTCCCTCTCTACCCCCAACAGTATATAGTAACCTGTGTCTTAGAACAAGTAGACGAAGCGCAAAAAAGCGCAGTCATGTCATCTTGCTTTAGGAGTGTTTGGGAGCCGGTCGAGACCGTTCTGGGGGGTAACGATCCCGAACCACTTTGATGACGGACTTTGGTGAAGGAAATTTAGAATGCCCAAAACACCATTTCAGATGTTGTGCAAGGTAATCGCAAGGTTGTGCATTAATGCCGCCCCATGGCACCCCAGCTCCGGTAGAGAAATCCCATTGGATTGGGAATTTTTTTGTTTATGCACATTTTTCTCACCAGATAAAGTTTTTCCAAGTTTGATCCGGTCCATCATTATTCCAAAATGCAAATCAGAATAGTTGGATGGAAACGCAGCTACCGATCCGGATCAAATGAACCCAACCAAGCTCTGAAGGCCCCCTTAAAATAAATTTTGGATTTAATTGATAATTTATGCCTTTGAATCAAATACTTTTTAAAATGAATCTTTACTAAACTTAAAAGTGGGAACGATTAGTCATTTATATTCTCTTAATGTTTTTAAAGAACAGCAAGACGGATGCAGACTCTAGCAAATGCCAGAGACTGTGTCCAACTGCCTGACCTCAGTGAATTTAAGCCGCTTTGCGACTGCGATCAAAGTTAATATGGGTTCGAAGAGTTAATGAAGACAGGCAATTCCTTTTTTTTTTGTTCAGACAACTTTTTAATACCTATTATAGGATGACATTGTAATGGGGCTTTTAGGTTCCGAAAAGCTAGCTGTCAGGAAAGGATGACAAAGTTACACGGACACTGCAGCAGAAGCAACCGCACACCAGAAGAACAACTTCACACGAGAGACCTTATTCTCCAGAACAGATAAAGGACCAGGCATGAGTGACTGCTTTTAAAACCTTCAGCGTTTGACTTCGCTAGGGCTAATTACAGTCCGCCATCTCATTTGAGAGGGTTTACTTAATCAGGAGAGCCCTCTCTGCCATCGTATAGCTGAGGAATAACACACATAAACCGTTTAATGCCACCAGGATTGCGTTTGCCTTCAATTCACAGCACTTCTGCGTAAGTGGACTGAATTTAAGCCACTCAGATGTTGGGCTAAATGCGCTTTAAAGAGATCTAATTGAGCAGAGGATCAGGGGAATGAATATACCTGATGAGCTCATACTGTGCTTTTACAGAAAGAGAATGGGAACTTGTCCTGAGAATATCGAGGACATGGGAGACTTAGAGCTGAATTGCAGAAGATAGGCTTGAGAAATCTGACGCAAACCCCTTGTGTAAAACGACAGTGTGATTAGTGAACGAATATCTCTGAAATAAAAGAGCTAGGGGCACTTTGTTTGTGCTAAGCCATGAAAAAGTTTAGAAGCATCTTTCAGAGATTTTCTAAAACTTGTCCGAAGTACCAAAGTACAAATGTGTGAGCGTAAAGCGTCTGCTGATTTTCCTAGGGATCGTTATTCAGTCCCAATGTGCATATCCTTCATCCATCTGGAAAAGAGGCCGTAGATATGGAAATACCCTGTTTTGATTGGCTGCTAGGAGAACAGTCTGACAGCATCAGACTTCACCTTGCAGACTCATCAGATTTATGGTATTTCTTTTTATTTCATAGCACAGTGATGGAATGACAACTAAAAAGATTGAGACGATGGGTCACTACATGGGTCTAAACCAGGGGTGGGTCAAGTCATTCCTGGAGGGCCGGTGTCCCTCCTGGTTTTTGTTCCAGCCCTGCTTCAGTACAGATAATGGGATCTTTAAACAAGCCAAAGAGAGCTTAATTCAGAGGTGGGCAAAGAGGACCGCAGTCCTGCACAGTTTAGTTGCAACCTTCATGAAATACACCTGTTTCTACTAATTAAGCTCTTCTTGGTTTGTTTAAAGCTGCCAGTGTTTGTCACTGTAATCATCTGCTGTGGTCATAAGCTTCACCAGCATACTACATATAGCCAAAACCCAGACTAGAGGTTTCCAAAACGCCCTGGATGAACAGACCAGCATTTATCATTGGAAATTCTGAATCAACACATGCCAACATTTTTAGGATAAAATATCCAGGAAAATTCTGAAAACTGACCAATAATGTACGTTTATGATCTGATCATTCTGCTCGCAGCATCACGGTGCGTCCTGATTGGGTGACTATTGTGGCATCTGCATATATCATAACCAAGGCTATAGATTTATAGATTTATGTGCATTTTTATGGTTATTTTGTCTTGTGTACCTGTGTGAACAAATGTTTATAAAAGGTGAATAATTAGGCAATGTTTACCACTGTTTTAATCAATCGTGTTGACAATCTTCCACTAAATTGTTAATTATAGATGCTGGGTGAAAAAGGGTGAACGGTGAAGAGAATGGTATAGAGTGAGCATTTTATTATTTGAAGTTTTGCTTGTGAAGTAATCATTAACTCATAAGAAGTGTTTTTTTTAACACTGTTGAAAGGTTAAATTAAATTATGTATTACACGTATCGTATGGTTATTTTATTTTTATACTACATTTTTTTTCCAGAAAGAGTACATTTTTAACGTGAAAATTTGTTTAAGTAACCCCTGAGTAAGAAGGGGTTTTACAATAAAATTGTGACTCAATGAAAAGTTACATTTTAACGCAGAACTGGAGTAAAGTTGATCGTCTCACATATACACTCAGACGGAGTTGATGTTGCGGTCATCTTGGCGAAGGTAAGATGAAGAAAAAGAAAAAGAGAGGGGCTCTCAAGTGTCAATGGTTACATTAGTTGTTTTTACCTAGACATTTCTAATCTAAATGAATTGTGACAGAATTTTTTATTCTATGCCATATAAATGTGTGATTAATATCACAGTGCTGTAATCTGGTTGTTAATATATTCAGGAGGTAAAGTGAGGTCATTAAGAGTGTAATCACCCTGTAACATTTCAAGTTCTCCTGCTAAATCATAGAATGCATAAGTCATAAAACAATGTGATTTCTGGATTTTTAGGGCTTGAGCACAGAAGAACCCTATTGAAATTGTTCAGAGTAAAAATGTTTAGAAGCTTTCTGCACGTTTTTCAGGGTGTAAATGTGCTCGAAAAGTCGAAAACTGGGGTTAGAAAAGTGGGTCTGGCATATTGGCTCAATAGTGCCACCTAACGCATTCCAGCCAATGGAGCGTGAACAGTTTGTCATGGGTGAATAAAATTCAGCACACGTGTGTAGGGTACCAAGACTTAAACATAAGTAATATGGATCGCGATTCCAAAATCGACAGGAAGTTGGTTACTTTTACCTGTGTCGTGCTTTAACAAACTCCTTCTTGAGACTTTATCAGTTCATCTACAATCTCCATGAGTTTATCTTATGTTAAATTGCAAACTGTTTTGACTTTGTGGTAATGTGTACACGACAGTAGAAATTTCACCATAAACAGGAAGTTGTTGATAACTAGGCTATACAATGTCTGATTGGGATAAACTTGCCATGTGTATTAGGAGTCCATGCCTGAGCACATCTATATAGTAACCTATATTATCAGCTGTGGCGCGTCCAGGTAGCCACAGGAAATAGACGATTTAACCTTGGTACTTCTTTCACCAATTTTGATGTGCAAGCAAAAAAAGCTTTACATTCTGGTTTTAATTATTTATTTAACTAGCCCCCATCTTGTAACTTAAGATTGGTCATTGGCCAAGGGGTGATGGTGCCTAATGTACTCAAGCCCTTTGATCGCTGCTTGCAGCTTTAACTATTTTTAGATTAAGTGGAAATGCATTTAAGCTGAAAATTCTAGACCCCCATATACTTATCATTAAATACTGACCTCACTGCATGTGATGATTTATAACATATAAATGAGATTCTACACATGGGGGAAAACCATGCATGGGGATGTGTGAATAAAAAAGATGTAAAAAAAAAAATCCTACTCTTATCGTTTCTAAATAGCAGCTTTTTAGACCCTTCTTGCAATGGGCAAATGTTTTAATTGTGATTTTCAGATCACACTTGTCAGCGTTAAATCAGTGAGTATCAGTCATTACAATAAATTAAATATGTTATGTTTATATTCCACTTAATGAAATTTAAAATCTGGCCAAGTTCACACTTTAGCTAAATATGGCTCAAAACCTCATTTTCCCCACGCACATTATTCAAAATGTGAGTTTTCAGACTGCAGGCTCGCCTTCATCTGTTCACACCGTCATTACCCTGTCATTTTAGAAGTGAATGCACAATTCTACTCCAAGAAGAAAGTCTTAATCTTAAATCTTATTCTGTTGGCACTGGTGAATCATGACACTTGAGGTGTTGCATGTTTTTAGCACAAACATGTTTTAAGTTTTCTAAACACACTCTTGAACTCTATTAAATTGGAATTATTGTTTTAATATATATAATTTGGATCTATTCAAACCTTAAGATTAACGTTTTCAAAGGATTTCTTTCATAAAGCCAGTAAGATTAAATCAAACCATATGTTGAAAATAGTCATGTATCATAGATAACGCTTCTATGTTTTTTCCAATTAATTGCTAAATAAAAGGAACAACCTTGAAGTCTTCAAGACATTAATAGAACAGAGTATCTGCACACCTCATTTAATTCCCTTGGAAACAGAATAAAGCTCCACAGACAAAAGTAACCCATGTAAAACACTTCGTCTGCGGGGTTTCTTCCATTATTTTCAATGAGGCAAAAGAAAACAAAAGCACACGCCGTATGAAGATCTGACCCTGAAACTAAATATTTCCTAACTGCCATAAGTTCTGAGGTTCACCACCGTCGTGCTTGTTACATCTATAAGTGTAGAACAAAAGGAAATCATTAAAATGAAGCCCACCTCGTACAGAACATAAAACGATTCTGATCCTCAAAGAAAGGCCTTGTATGAAATCCCTCTGGGCGCTGTCAGCTTGAAAAGAAACTTCATTTAAAAACATTTCCGTTTGAGGCTGAGGAACGTTCAGTGTACAAACTCAATCAGTTTTCTTCTTCTCCAACAGAACGGGATTGCGTGTGTGTGTGTGTTAGGGGTTTAGACATCCTTCTTTGAACTGGGCACACGACAAATGTGTCCAGTGTGACTTAGAAAAGGCAGAGACTGGAGAGAACTAACAAACTCACTTTTCAAGAGAGCTGAACATTAAATTCAGATTTATTGGAACGCACAGCCCATTACTACCAAGACAACACCTCACTTCAGTGTTTCGACATTGAACACACTTATTTATTTCACATTTTTTTCTCTTTTTGTTATCCATTTAGTTCTTTATCTAAATGCTAATCATATCAGCCGTCCTAAACAAGATTGGCTCCATGGGGATCATATAGACTCACTTCCTGTTGGGGACGCACAGCATGCACGATGCTAAATCAAACAAATGAACAATTTTCAGTCATTTTCAGCAGCTTCTTAAAATAACTTTATGTTTTAATAATCACACAGTTACAAAATCAATGAATAGGAAGGAACATTTTAAATAAATAAATATGTATTGCAATGCTGGAAGCAAGGTGTAAGAAGGGATAAAATAAAATACAGCTTTATTAGCTTTAAATCATTTTAAGTCATGCTAACAGAGAACAAAGGAGAGGGAAGCAGGGAGGGGAGGGGAAAGAGTGTGGAGGTGCTCTTTCAAGGTTTGGAAAACAAGAGAGACAGAGAGAGAGAGAGAGAGAGAGAGAGAGAGAGAGAGAGAGAGAGTAGGATCTACAACATCCTGACTTATAGAGCCAATCTGTGGTGCATCTTCCTGTTTGTGATGTCATTTCCCAGAGATGTATTTATTCAATACTTTTTTCATCATTATTTTATGTAATTATTGGTTATTTTATCTACGTGTAAGTTTTTAGACATTTATTTATATACTTTTGCATTTGAAGAAATTCTGTTTAAACACTGGTTGAATATTACTCTAGAAATGTGTTTATTTGTTGCATTGTTATTTAATTTCACTGATTAATTAATTCATTCATTTATTCATCTTCTTGTGCGCTTGTTCTCTTTCAGGATCTGCTGAGGCCTACCTCCAGCCACTTTAGCTGAGAAGCAGGGGTACATCCTGGACATGTCATCGCAGGGTAACACACACATTTTATAATTTCTATAAAGTGGGGATTATTCACCTAATTATTATCAAGCTCATCCTTTACAGAAAGAGAACAGAAACTGAGGAGAGGGGGGACTTGGTAGCTTGTATGAGCATATTTTGTCTAATAAAGATGCGCTAAAATGTGGAGGAGAGTGTGAGAGGGGTATTTTTTTGAGCTAATTCTCCTATTGAACAAAAATGACCTGTCTGTGTTTGAGGTCAGAGGGGTCCAATTTCACTGCATGGAACTGTGTATGTAAAAAGTAAAGGTTGGTTGATTACTTTATAAAACAGTCATTCTATGGCCACCGCACTGCTTACGTCATATTTGTAAAGCAAATCTATGTGTATAAATGATAAGGGTTTATTTATAGGTGATCTACCCCTTTAAAAGATAAAGGCTCCCTGCAGAAGGTCCTGGAATATGGCAAAGCTTCAGCCAGTACACAGGCTGCCATTTCAAGATCAAACTCCTGTTTTCCGGTACATAGTGAGTATCGTATATCAAAGCGAGTCTATCCAATTGTGGACAGAGAGATTGCTGGAGATGTTCCCAACCCTCTGGCGAAATGCATATTTGTTTCAGCTTGTGCTTGAAAAGCAAGATTCAGTTCAATGGAAAATGTAGGACTCTTCCAGTTTATAGAAAGGGAAGGTGCATAATATATCATAACCAAATTGACAGGACTTTCTGACCTTTGCTGCAGAAGTACTCCATGTCCTCACATGTGAGGTTGTCTGGCTCAAAATCAGCAGGAAAGCTGTCCTCTGCTGAAAACTCCTCTTTAGCTGTGAGTTCAGTGGCATCAGAAATGCACTCTTCCTCTTCCTCTTCCAGTCCTCCATCCACCAGACCTAAATAGAGAGCACAGATAGCATGAATATATACAAAAGAAACAGTTATTCTAAAATCAGTAGAATCACGCTGTTCTTTTAGAATATTCCTGAAGGCCCGGCACAGTTTCGCTTTAACCTTCAGGCTTGTTTGAAAGCTACAGGTCTATGTCTGTTGAAGGAGAGTTGGCAGTAAACTGAGCAGAACTCCATTCATCTAGGAACTGAGTTTGACTCCACTAGTTTAACCCTCTCTAAAGTCTGCAATATCCTCTGGGGCCAATTTGACCCCAGCTTTTTGTTTGTTGCTCAAAGTGAGTGTCAGTTGATTGATGCCTTTGTTCAACACTCTGGAAAAAAAAATTCAGGATACTAAGGCCACCACTGTATGCATATATCTATGTAGAATTATGTATGGGGGCAACTTGACACCAAGACAAAAAAAATGCCAAAATTAGCAAACTGTAGGCATGTTGATGACATTAGCAGACTAAGTCTAACCTGCCATTCAAGTGGGGAGCAGGACCATAAAAATTTAGCATTTTGGAAGGTAATGTGTTTCCTGGTGGTTGAGAGTCAATAGGGGGGTAATCAGCACTGAGCGGCTCATCTGAGGACAATGCCTCATAATCAGGGTCTCAGACACATTCTACTTTGTGTGACAAAATCTCACTGACAGGAAACCTTTGCTTGAAGACCATTTTCAATTCAGAGAGCATAAAGAAAGAGTTCTCCCCTGCAAACCATGCGATTTTCCCTCTCACATAAAACACAAGTAATATCAAAGTTCTCGCAAGAATTAGGATTCCCCTCCCCCCATGTAATGTCAACTGTCAGTGGTTGTAGCAATTCTACAGATATGGCTGTGTTTTTTAACTACATGTATTCTCAATGTATTCAAAAATAAATAAAATTCATAAATATATGTAAATATTTGCCATATGTAAGAAAAAGCCATATCAGTTAGGCACTAGTTATGAGTTAAATCTCTCTGAAAAGTATTATTGGGATTATAAATGATGATGTCATTCCAAAAGTAAAGCCATTCCGCAGTAAAATCACAAAAAGAGGCTCATCAATTCTTATAAAGGGTTCCCTGTTGCTTTTTTTGAGTGAATATAACACTTTTTTCTCCAATGTCAAACATGCGACACACTCTTCATCTGCAAGAAAACTTCCTCTCACATGGCCTGCTGACTTTTAACACCAGCATCAGAGGGAGCAATGATAGAAAATGTTTTTATTAATTTGTGCGTCTTATCACAGGATACAATGTTGATTTTCCATTTACATTTCATGCCTCCAGGTAACACACCGGTGCAATCTTAAAGGAGACATTTTCCCAATGATTAATTTTTTCTCTGCTCTGTGGAATGTTATTGCTTTAAATCTAAATGGTATCTTGACTTTAGCTCGTAGCTGTTCTTTTTGTGGCAGTATTTGCATATTTCAATTTTGCATCAATCAAGGGTATTGGTAGAATTGCATCCTCACGAAATATAGAGCAATATTAAGTTTAACCTGCAACCATACTTGTCTCTGTATTGCGCAGTCCACAGCTTTATTATCTCTCGATGTACAGTGAGAAAAAGACGTTTCAGATTCTAACCTGAGCCTAAATTTTCAGATAAATAATAATGTGAAGAATGGCTTTTCCCAACTTTGCCTATGAGCTAGACTGAAACGGTCCTTATCGGCAGAGCACCTTGATCTTGTTTTTAGAACATTTTGTTAGACTACTACGAGGCTCCATGAATTGCCTCTCCAAATAGAGCTATTATGAGGCCATAACTACTGATTAATGCAGCTCCTGGGCTACTGTCAGGGTCAAGAAGACATTGACATATTACACCAATTCTGTCCTCTTTACATTAGCTTCCTGTTGGGTACAGGATGTGCTGCACCTCTACAAATGGGTGATGAGCAAGCACCCATTTTCTTCGCCTTGCGCACTATGTGAATTGCAGTTCACCAAAACGCCATCTAGTGTTCAGGAGAGGGCCTATGCACTCATATGTTAACCGCAAGAGAATTAACGTAGGTAACTGACGATGCAGCCACTGCAGTGTTGCCTTACGGAATCCCCTACCGATTGGAATTTGATTGATATCTGAAGAGGCCTTCAAGTCATGGCTGAAAAAGCTTTGTTTTACTCAAGTTTTCAAAGATAAACTGTGTGGTTTAGCCGTCTAGTGACATTTTTAATATGCAAGAATCTCCCAATTCAGTGCAGGTATGTGTGCATTTATCAGCTTATGAAGCACTTATCTTTCCATATTTGTCATCAAAAGCCAGACAACATCACCAGGCCAGACCCACACCCCAAGCGACTCCACGTAACAGTGCATGCCCATTTTTGGCATTTCTTGTAAAGGATCTCAGAGAGCTGAAACAGGCTCGGTTCACTGCTCCAAATCCAATATAATTAACTCCAGAAAAACTCCAAATCAATTAATAAAATTACTGCTAAAATAGGTAAAAGTTACAAAACATTGTAACTTTTTCATTTACTTGTGTTAGAGTCTTTTTTTCCCTCATTGTGAAAGTGCAAAGGATATTTCATGTTTTTTTCTCCCATTTTAAAGTCTACTTTAGGATGGTTCATTAGTATTATAGAATAAAACTATAAAGTTTAATATGATAATTAAAGAAGATTGAAATTCTGTTATCAAGGGCAATAATGTATAAAAAAAACAGCGAAAATACATTTAACAATACATCAAAAATAAAATGAGTGCTGTATGATATGAGCCATTCCATCAAATCGCCGCCAATTCTGTCCCCAGGACTTTATATGTTATTAAAATAGCATTAGAAATACATTTTACTACTAGGCTAAGTGTACAACATACTAGTCTTATTGCAGATTTAAGCTATAACATTTAAAATATTGATAAAATCCGCATTAAATACTGAAAATATCATGTATTGCTTGTCCCCAGTCTCTGACGCTACACTTCACCATAAAATATGATGATTAAGAACTTTAAAAAAGAAGCTTTTTGAAAAAAAATTTATATTTAAAATCATATATAAAGTATCAAATATCAAATACATCTGTTTACACAAATATCTATACTTCCTTAATCCCCAGCTGTTAAAAAAACTGGGGAATTTTCATAAGTCCGTTTTCGGCAGGAAGTTGCATCACTTAAGAAGGCCATGGGAAGAGCAGAGGTAAGTTTTCTCAATTCCTCATTTACATATTTGATGGTTTTGTGATGATATCTTGGAGCGTCATTTTAAAAAATACTGTCTCGTTACTCAAATTATTTCAGAGATTTACTTAGTTTTGTGTAAAAATGCACATATTTGGTAAACAACGGAATTTCCAGAATCCCCTCGTTCTTTAATCCATTCTTTGCTTAACAACAAGAGAGTTAGGAAGAAGAAAAAACCTACCCTTTGATTATAAATCTGATAAGTTACTTAGGATGGACAAATACCCATTTGAAAACATTAAGTACGTTTGCTATTGGAATCGGTTTTGAAAAAAAAAAAAATTAAAGTTACGACCAGCAAATTGCACACATTTGGTGGAGTGGCTCATATAGGGTTTACCATGCCTCATTATTGCATAGCAACAGCTCAGCCACCACCCAATGACTCTTATCACAAGCCAATCTTCCCATATATTTTCATGCTAAAGAAGTTAACATCCACCTAAGTACGCCACTTAACATGCAATTTTGTTCCCCTGTAACACAGTCAAGCTGCTCACTTTAATAAAGCAATAAATTCGATGAAGAGCCCTTTCTTCCTGCACAGAGCACCGTCAAGCACTGCCTGATCTTCCCAAACGGCTGTCTCTGTTCATTAAGAGTGCTAAATGACTCTTTTATAGTGTGCTACATCTGCAGGACTCGGGCTACATGAAACGAATTAGCGCACAGATCTCTAATAGACACAGTGTGAAGTGCTGGAGAGCCACCGTTTAAATGAGGCTCCAGTTTTATGATATAATCACATTTGTGTCTTTCAGGTGCCCATGGAGAGGAACATGGATGTGCGTATCTCAATATGTTGAAAAGATCTGAGCGAATCTTCCTAAAATATTGATGAGAAGATGTGTTACTACATAAGGAGCCAACAAAACAGAGGCTAGCATGAGTATTTTTACATAGTAAATAAGTAACTTATAAAAAGTGTTACTATAAAATGTTTGTTACGCTGAGAAGAGAGTGTTAACAGATTATGCTCCAAGACTATTTTCAGGCATTTAATTGCAGTGTCATTGGCTTCAGTACCGTCTCAGTGCTACTGGGAAAGGCCTTTGTGGTGTACGGATGGGCTAATTCAACTGTAAACACTAGCTCCCAGAATTAGCCTACCCTCTCTGAAAACTCTGAGCAAACCTAAAGCTTTAAAAAAAATGAGCTACGCATAAGATTTTTGTGCACTATGTCATTCCATTGGAGGACCCTATACATTCACTGGGGAGAACATTCAGGAGTATTCAAGAAGTACACGGGGCAGAACATTCACTGTACCATGCTCCAATCATGATCCACCTGAGAACTAATTGCTCTGTTTACTAGTTAATCCTTAGAGGTCGCTGCAAGCACTGGTGCGTTTGCAAATCACAGCGGCTGTTTTTATTTAAATAGAAATGATGCGAACCCTCTGCTACTATAACTATGAAGTGGTACCCCAAGATCCGTTCCAGGATGGCTTTCGTATCTCGAAGCAAGTTTTACATATAAAACGCCAAATCCGACAACGTCTCTCAGAAACAATAGTATAAGTTGATAAAAAATGGAAAACCAGAGAAAAAATCAAGTAATGTTTCTTCAATCCTTAAATCTACACATTGTTAATGTAATAAATGATAATAAAACACAAGCAAAATACGTAATATGAACACAAATGTGAAACCTTGAGTGAAGCGATGTGTCGGAGGAGGTGGAACGGATGCAGAAAACATTACGACAGCACGTGTGAAAATTAACTTTCTTGAGATATTTCACGAATTACTAACAGCAACACGGTTTCCAGCACAAGCGCAGACAGTACAGAGTGTACTGGAGAGAGCGCTTCTGAGAATGTGTCACTTTCCACTTTATAAACGTTATTTCTTTTACCACATCTTGACTCTAACACTTGTTATAGTACATTTCTGGTAATCTATACATAATGTTTTGCTCGATTTAAAATGTTTTAAGGTGTATCAGCCCCTTTCTGCACTTTTTGCAATGGGAGAATGGTGCACCAGGACGACGTCATAAAGGAGCGCAGCATGACGTCAGACTTGAGCGGAAAATAGAGCAGAACTGTTGGTGTTTCTTCGTAAAAAAAATGTGCCGCGAGACCTTTCATATCGCGAAGCATTCGTATCTCGGGGTACTACTGTCATGTGTCAATTTCAAAAAGGTTATTAGTTTAATGTTTTAAACAAACATTACAAGAGTTATGACACATAATTTACAAGGTAATTCAAATTAAAATGTTTTGATTTTGGCTTTTGCAGTAAAAGACAATTCAACATTCAGAATTGTATTTTTCTTCTTTCATTTTCTTGCCAGCTTATTCCCTTTCAGGGTCACAGGGGACAGCTGGCACCCATCTCCAGCTCACATCGGGCGAGAGGCGTGGTACACCCTGGATAGGTCGCCAGTCCTGTGTCATAGCGTCATTTAGTTTCAGATTCCATTGCCTTGATGGATTTATTTTATCCTTTTTTGTAATTTATTACCACTGTTTCTTCACTTGTTATGTTTTTATGTTCTATGTCTCTGTAACTCATTGAAGCAAAATCTTCATAAAGTGGAAACCTCATTAACTCTGATTCCAGGATAAAATATTCATAGAGATCTCTAAATTTGACTAATTTAAATGGGTTATTTTGACAGAAAATAAAATGTGCTATGAAAGAGATGTGGTTAATTAATTCAGATTACCATACATTTTACATTTACATAAACATAGGTTGTGATGCTATAGTAACAGAAAGGATGGAGGCTGTGGAGGGGGATAAAAACAGAACAGCCAATAGTTAATAATAATTATTAACAATAAATAATTATAGTCTTGTAGCCAAGTACATAAACACAGATAGCAAAATGCTAATTATTTTGTTCTTAAACATTATGAGAATGTTTTAAAAGCTTGGAGAATAGCATTTGTTAATTTTTTTGTCTTTACACGCTTCTTTCTTTTCAGGGTTGCAGGGTTCTGCTGCTGCACATCTCTGCATGGATGAACTGTGGGGGTACACCCTAGACAGTCCATCACAGGGCAGACCATAACATCCACAATCTAATAGCTGACGTCCTCCCAACCGTTGAGGACACTGTGCAAATATTCATAGAATATAATGTTCCTAACGGAGCATATGTGATCTGAGCTCATAACATTAGCATGGCTAGCTCTGTGCTCTACGGGTTGAGACATACAACAATCCATACTCCACAAGCCCATCTGAAAGACATCAGATAGATCACAACGGAACGATTTGTGATTCAAAATCTAGTTTCAAAAGGCTACTTCAGCGACCTGTTCCGATTATAAAGTTCAAGCTCTTGGCACATGTTTGGCTTATTATACTGCATTCATTGCATGAAGAGACCTGAAATAATTTCAGAGACAGCAAACGATAAGAATAATGACTTTCTAAACGACTAGGCCCGCACTCCTAGCTCATTTTCTGATAGTGCTGCAGACCAACATGTTTAGTTGTGTACCGTTTGAAAGGCTGGTGTAATCAGTCACTAGTTTAGAGATGCTCCATGCGATAGACTCTGACCCCAAGATCATTTAAATCATTTAAAATCAAAGAGACTTTAAACCTTTAAAGTCTGGGGTTTTTTAAGTGTTTTTTTTGTAGTACTTTACAATTTCCTCTTGTAAACTTCCTTTTTTGTGGCAACGCTTAAAATCTAAAGTTTTGAGACAAAATAAAAATTCATAAAATGGGTTTCTTCCAAAAAAGCAAAGTCAATGTCAAAACAATGAGAATGTCTCTGTAACACATTAAGAAAACTTCTTTATAAAATAGAAACCTCAGTAACATGATTCTGATTCCCAGATTAAAAAAAAAAGTTTTGAAATGTGTTTTTAGTTGAGAAATTTAAATGGGTTATTTTGGCAGAAAATAAAATATGAAAGGGATGTGGCGATCACTGATCCCTTAAAATTAATTGGATTAACATCCAATTAGCTTCTTCAGTAATATCGTCTAATTATTACAGCAGAACAATGCACAATACATTGAAATATACATACATTTACATAAACATAGATTTTGATGCTATAATAACTCAAAGGATGAAGGGTGTGGAAAATCTAAAGTTTTGAGACAAAATAAAAATTCAATGTCAAAACAATGTGAAAATTGTATAAAAGAAACTGGCAAAACTTTCCTGTATTTCCTGTATTCACGCTTCCAACCACTTTTTGTGCCTAAATTTTGAAAAACACAAGCCATAACACAGATCTTGTACTTCCAAGCATTACCACTTTTCACCACTAGATGGCACTATTTTGGGGTCGATTATGCATTTTCTCACCTTCTTAGCTTAAAATATCTTGCCAATTATGTCTCATAACTCTTGCGATGTTTGTTTCAAACAGAAATGTCAAAGCTAATAACGTTTCTGAAACAAACGTTAAATGTGAAATCAAAATTAAACAATAGTTGGCTTGCGTCATTCCCACTTAATTCAAAACAGCCACTGTGATTGGCACACGCAGTGGCGCCTGCAGAGACTTCTGGGTTAATCAGATGAAATATTTTGCTTAAGATTCTATTCACAAACTCTATCTCTCACAAATCTATCTCTCTTTCATAAACATATGCTGATAAAATATAGAATCAGAAATCAATTTCTCATTAAAAAATGATTTACTTACATTTATTATCAATGCTGTTAGTTTAATATTAAAATCATATATATTTAACTACATTTACATATTAGAACACTGTCAGTTATTAACAATGAAAGACAAAATATTGATAACATTTTCATTCCAAATACAGCAAATTATTCAGTTTCCTTCTTCAGTTGAACACACACAGGATTTAATGAAAGGAATGAGGTGTGCATTCATTATAAATAAAATAAAATAATCTGTGCAAACAATATTCAGACTGATATAAGACAAGAGGTGAAAATTTGGATACTCTGTATGGAACGATGAAACATTTATTTGCCTTAATATAAAAAAATAAATAAAAGAAAATAATACTAAAAGAAAACTGAACAGTTCTGAAAGTGATAGTACAGGCCAAAAATATGTATTTTTATAGTAATAATCAGAAAAAGTTGAAAAAAGATGGTTTTGGGGGACCAATTTTGATTGGCCGGTGGAGGTGATTAGAAGGAGGGCCGAGCCTCGTCTGGGGCCTCTGATGGTGATAGCACACTTTATCAGCGGGAGCCACAGTGTGGAGTCCCATCGCAGTCTAGGTTTCTCTATGCCTCCTTAATTAGACTAGAGGTAATTGAATCACATAGAACAAAGCAGTCGATTTCTACACACATGGAAATCATTCTCTTTGCACCTCCAGCAGCTGGGTTTTCATCTGACAGGGCCATTGAAAATGGAAGCTTGGCCTGGGGATAAAACACACAGCACCTGAGACCTAAACATAAATATAAAATCCCCATAGGGACAAGGGAACCCTGCCAGGTTTGGAAGAACACCTGCCTTTGGTGGAAAAAAGATGATTCTAGTGTGATGCTGGGAAATAGTTAATCTCAATTATCCTGGAGCTGCTGAAGTCAGTCAGTTGACCTCTATTAAAAATATAAGTAAACTTGTAGCTGACGCAATCAATCAAATCAGATTATGTAACAAAAGTTTGGCATCTATGCAACAAAAGTCCTTTTGTTTTTGTGGTGGTGAACAGGTAGTGTAGATATAAAGTCTCGAGACATGTCGTACAAATAAGACAAATAAAGAAAAAATAAAAAAGAAAATGCACCAGATTGTAAATAATTCAAACAATTAAATATGTATTTCACATGTGCAATGTCTTTCTCACTCGCCTCAGGTCACTTTCACTCTCCCCGGAACTCTCTCCTGGACTCTCTCCAGGTCTTTCCAACTTCCACCAGGTCTCTCTCGCTATCTCAAGATCTTGCTCACTCACCGGGTCATTCTCAATTCCACCAGGTCTCTCTCGATCTCTCATTGTCTCTCTCACAGGTCTCCTTCACTCACACTACTTGTTACTCACTTCCACAAGTTCTCTCTCACGATCTCAAAGTCTCTTACTCTTAATGTCTTTCCCATTTCAATCAGTTCTCTCTCACTCTCTCAATGCCTATCTTCCCCCAGTTCTCCCTCACTCTCCCCAGCCCTCTGTCAATCCCTCAGGGTCTCCCTCACCTGATCCTAGTTCTCTCACTCTCCCCAGGTCTCCCTCACTCTCCCCAGGTCTCCCTCACTCTCCCCAGCCCTCTGTCAATCCCTCAGGGTCTCCCTCACCTGATCCTAGTTCTCTCACTCTCCCCAGGTCTCCCTCACTCTCCCCAGGTCTCCCTCAATATCCCTAGCCCTCTGTCACTCCCTCAGGGTCTCCCTCACCTGATCCTAGTTCTCTCACTCTCCCCAGGTCTCCCTCGCTCTCCTAAAGTCTCTTTCATTTCTCTCGCACTCTCCCAAGACAACTTACTTTCTCCAAGTCTCTCTCACTCTCCTCACATTTTCTCATTCTACCACAGACTCGATCACTCTCTCGCAGTCACTCCAGTTCTCTCACTCTCCCGATGGCTCTTTTATTCTCCCCAGGTCTCTATCAATCCTCACAGTTCTCACTCACAGTCCCAAAGTCACTTTTGCTCAAGTCTCCCTCTGTCTTCTGCGCCAGTCACTCGCTCCTGGTCTCAAACTCTAAATCTGGTTCAAAATAGTTGTACAGTTTCTAATTGGTTTTGAAGACTAACTGAAAGGGGTTTTTTTCTCTGTAGCAATAAATTACTTGATAAATATCTGGATAAAATGTTTAGCAATACACCAGGTTCAGAAACTATTCAAAAGCTGGTTTATAGCAAATACCCACAAGGTTTCCCTAGCACTCAGTGCTTCAGTTTAAGGAGTCCTTTTATATCATGAAAAATGACTGGATTCTTAAACGTTTGCTGATTAAACAATGTGTCTACAGCATCTGAAACTGATATGTCAGAGAATTTAAGGAAGAAAGAAGATGCCGTTTTTAAAGCAATAAATTCCTCATTCGTTCATTTCTAATTTGCCTCCAGCTCCTATTTCTATTATTGATAGTTCCACTTTTTAATACCCTATATAAAATAATCATAATGAAAAAAAAGATCGCTGCTCTAACTCGAAGGAGACAGAACTGACGATTAGATCTAAATATTACTCATGGCTAAGAGAAGTGTGAAGTCTGATGAACATTTCAAAAGAACAATTATTTATGGATCAGCTAAATCTTTTCCACTTTTTAATTAAAAGTAAAGAAAATAGAAGCTAATTATCCTGTAAAGATTAGCTGCTGGGCATCTTTCTGTAAATTAGTTCTAATTAAAAGGAAATTGTCAAATGACATTCAAAGTGCTGTCCTTTAAAACAGACAGAGGGCGGTTTTTTTCCTTTGCTGGTTCTTAAGCAGTGATGTAGTCATGTGAAGCTTATGGAGAGAGATTAAAATTCAGAATGAAGGAAAGGAGGGCTCGTTTCGCTCCTGCTGAAAGAGAAGAGGAACATGGACTCTATTGAAGAACTATAGGGATGGATTATTATTGGATTGCACGGACGTGTGGGTCAAGTGTGAACTACATCAGATCTATCTAGGATAACACACTGGAGGAATTCATCATGGTTTCAAAGCTTCTGAGGACAATATGTTGCACTTCTGTCAAAATGGCAATTTTAACAGATGTCAAATCAAATTTGGATCAAACACTGACAGTAAAAAAAAACAAGATTGACAACACAAAAATGTAATATTCTGATATTTCAGTTGGATGAACTTGGTTTTAGTCAACCATCAAGACTTTTTAATTGCAACACGACTGCTTGATATTAAAGACCTGGCTAGAGCTGACACGTAAATAGTAAAACATTTACTATAGTTTTTCCGTTGAGTAATGAAAAGATCAGACTTACTTTTAGATTTACTTTTTCACAGGAAAACCAATGAGAACTAGAACAAAAAACCTCATTAAATCTTTAAACTCTTGAAATATTAAGGAATTTCATCAGCTCGAGTATGATGAAGATGAAGTCTCAGGTTTCATGTTGATTTCATCATTCATCACAGTACTTGGAGATGCTGATGGAGTGTCGCAGCCTGATGTTTCCCTAACAGCAGAGCCCCGGGCCTTTGGGAGGCCTCACAGCGCCCCGTGAGGGTTTTAACACAAAGAATCACCAGCGCCTTGTGATCCTGATGGTGAGACTCAGGTGATGCTGAGTGGTTTTGCGTCATACTCCGAAGCCGGATTTATAGACAAGTGACATTTTGTTGGGAGTCTTGAGAAATGGTGGACCGACAGTTGGCAGGTGATCTCCTTTGATAATGGACATTTTTAACCACCAGACACATCTACACAACCTCGTTACTGCAGTCATTATCATTTTTTAAATCACAGCTCAATGAAAATCAATGGGATCCCAAAGCTTTATCAATATTTGTAGATGGCGGAGTAAACATTGTCTGTTATGATTGTCAGAATGTATTCCTGCTTAGGACACACGAGAGGCTACAACATCTAAGAAAAAGATCTTAATTCACAGAATGCATTGCCACAGTTCCATTCACACGCACTATACATAATATGTAGCTACTGGCTCTCTAATGAACCCATAAAGCCTTCAAAGCTACTGCTTTGCCACATGGAGACCAAAGAGCCTACATTTAAAACAAATATGTGAATGAAAAAACCATTTGTGTACACATTGGAGAGGCAAAGAGAACACTGTAGTTCTGTTGTTGACACTGTTAATAAGGTTGCAAGTACAGATTGAATTTATGTTGTATATTTTGATGGCATTATTTTGATATTCCCCATCTTTGGAAACATTATCTAGTATTAAACAATGACAACATTATCTAATAAACCTTCGAAGTCTCTGCACGAACCGTGTGCTAATCACAGCGGCTGTTTTGAATTAAGTAGGAATGGACCCAGCTATTGTTTAATTTTAAATATTTATATTAATTGTCTTTCAGTTTTCCAGATCCAAATTGGTGCCATCATTGGTTTCACCAATCTAGTGGTGAAAAAAGGCATTACCCTTGGAAGTACAAGACCTGTGATGGGGCTTGTTTTTTTTTTCAAAGTTCTGGCACAAAAAAAAGTGCTTGGAACAGTGAATGAGGTTTAGGAGAAGTTTGTTGAATTCGTCTTTGCTTTTGTGGGGGATTTATTAATATTCATTAGCATTTATTTTATATCAAAATTTGACTTTTTAAAAATAAAACACTATTAACACTAGTAAAAAAAAAGACAAAATGTAATACTCAGAATTTTATTTATTTATTTTTTTGTTCTATTTCAGGTTTGTAGTGGAATTATTGTGTAATGTAATGAAAAATATTCATAGAAAATAGAAGCTGGAGTACAAAACCCACAAGCATTGCCTGAAAAAAAAACTTTTCTAGTTTTCTAGAAGATTAATTAGAGCAAATTGTAAAGTAGAGGTAAAAAAGAAAGCGGTAGGAGACCAGACCATTAATGGCGTAACTATTGAAACCACATCGATTGTTCCATTCTGCTTTCTGAATAACTATTTACACATCCATATTTGTTTTATTTATATGAAACTTAATCAGGATATCTGCAGGTGACAAAGTTTAGATGCATTGCGAAACTTTTAAATGGGTCATGATCTGGATTTTACACTATATGCAGGTCAAAATATAAGAATGCTTCAATTTAAAAAATTATAATTTTGATAAACATTGCATTTTACATTTTTTCTGGGTTTGTCTGCAAACCCTTTTTGAGAGGGTGGTAACCTGATCTTGAGCTCCGCTCTCAGAGAATTGGCAGAATTCTCTGCTTCACCTAACGATTAACTGATTTCACTATTAACCACGCTTTAATTCATCACAGTTACTTAATAATAAAGGCTTCTCAACACTGCGATCCTGGTGTTCACTGTGTTCATTTCACAAGAAAAATGCTGCAAAAAAGTTATGCCAACTGTGTGCTAGTTAAATGTTTACTAGAGATACGGATGAACACTGGATAAATTGTGGCCGAGGCACCAAACACTGAAACTTTGTTTGCAATGAAGAAGTGCCCAAGGTTGCCAGTTTGGGGTTATGTTGGGACCAAAGAATGACCAGAGAAATAAATGAAATAATGAATGATGTTAGCAAGGATTAAAATGGTGCCAAGACTTTAAATTGAAAAGTTTAAATGAACAACATTTTGTGCTGCGTACGGCGGTTAAGTGTACATTTGCATGATGAGTTATAAGAGGTTACATGGGTCAGAGAGGTTATGAGATGAATACAACATAGTATTCCAGACACTCAGAGTGGCTTGTTCAGTCACTAGCATTGATTAAAACAGAATGCTATTTTGAGTATTTACCATATAACACAGTCTTTGCTCAGCCATGCTAACTAGCTTTTGCTAACATCAGCCTGCTAAGTAAGTTTTGGTCAAAATAGCAATCTTACCCCTCATACAGACGGGACGCAGCAGTGTTTAGCCTCTTGCCAATGAGTGGTTGACGAGCAAGGTGACGCATGTTAGCACACTGATATTATGACACGGTTCTTTTGTTATAGCTACAATCAAATGATTGAGTCTTTGCAAATCCCAATAGGAACATACTCAATTCTTTTATTATTCCTGAGTTCTTTTTGTCTTTTTGCTTGTGTTAAAGTGCATAACATGGAGGAGTCAGCCAACATTTAGATCACCGCCACTCATTTAACAAAAAAATATTTCAATTATTCATTTACTTATTTCTGCTGGCAGAAACATGATCCTCTGTCAAGGCTTCATTTGGCTGAAAAACAATTTAATATCTATTGTTTCTGCTTCTCTTCTCTCTCAAAGTGTCTCTGACTCAATCCAGGCAGTGCAAACACTTCTATTCAGATAAAAAGGTTGTATAACATTTCCTCCAAATGCCATTACAGCGTTTAAATCAATAAAGCAATGTTGCTTTAATACAAAGTTGAACGGTCAGTATTGAAGTTGCTCGTAATTAATTACATCTGACTAAAAATGAAGAGATTGTAAGTGATATTAATTAAGATTTTCTGAGAAAAAAAAATTACATTTCCCATGCATTTTGATTAATGTGGACGACATATTGTTAAAAAATTATAAATGTAAAAAAAATATTAAATATCATGACCCCTTTAAAATAACATGCTGGTGAAGCTGCAAACACAGGAAAAGTACAAAATGCTTATAAGCACATTATTTTTGTGACACTGCCTTAACCAACATTATTCTTGTACAATCATTTGGAAGACTTTACCAGAGACACAATCCTTTATAATGCAACCAGTCTCAGCTTTTCTGGGAATCCTCAGACCAACACATCACAGGCTCAGTTTTTACTAAAAGCCTCCATATTACAAGCAAATTACTCGTGCACTGTGAAGACGCCAGGGAGGAACAATGATGGGCAGCCATAATGATATTGCTGCGTGGGTCGCATGTCAATGGGACGTCTTCCTTCTGGAGGGTGATCCCAAGGGCCCCTGAGCATAAAAATGATGGCCAAATTATTTTGTGCTCCGGTGCATTGACACACAATTATAATATTTACTGCCGCAGCTTTATGTCAACAATACTGTTTACACCTGTCTTCGAGAGACAAAGCCGGGGTTTGCTCTCTTTAATTTAGCAAATGTACAGTATGCATATGAGATCGCTGCTAGAGACTCAAATTAGGTCAGGACTGGAATACATCAATAGCAAGCCATATGTGCGACATCTCCCCCTCGACTCCTCTCTATCTCTCTCCCTCTCTCTGTTCTCGTCTTTGCTCAGAAGCCGGCCGATGTGGCAGGCTGACGACTGCAGAAGCGTGATATGTGCAAATCACATTTGCAGATGAGCTTGAAACTCTTTTAAATATTCAGATATCACACATCCAAAGCAGCAAGCCGCTACTTAAGACTCCATCCCGGCAAGAGACCGGATCCCCTGCTCATTAAGGGAGCGCGCGCTCGGTTTACACTTTAAATGTTTCGTTGGCGAATGTACAGCTTGGGAACAACATCAGCCTTATCGCAGATAACAATGCAAATCGTCAAAACCCTGTGGAAGATTTCAGCCTGAAAATCCAAAGTCATTTCCTCCATCAACTCATTTCTACTCCTTATTTTAGCTTCAGAAAGAGTAACACGGGTACAGCTGCCATGAGATGCGGAGAACACGTATCTGTCTGTGCTTTTGTGCCAATCGAGCATCAAATGTAGCACAGCGGGAGATTTACGCAACTCCCCAGTCAAACCACACACATGCAACCATTCCGAAAGATTTGTAGTTAACCCACAGAGGTCTCTGTATGTGCCGGAGCATGTGCGGCTGTTTTCAATTAAGTTTGAATGACACAATTCAGCTATCGTTTAATTTTTATTTTAAATATAATGTGTTGGTTTCAAAAAGGTATTAGTTTAGATTTTTTTTAGTTATGTCATAACTAAAAATAATAATTTGCAAGATTATTTAAATTAAAATGTGAGAAAATACGTCCAAATCTCGTCTTTCAGTTTTGTTTTACAGACCCCAAATTGGTGCCATCTAGTGGTGAAAAGGAATAACTTTTGGAAGTACAAGACCTGTGATATGGCTTATTTTTTAAAGTTCTGGCACAAAAAAAGCACAAAGGAACAAAAAGTTATTGGAACAGTGTATAGGGTGTTCTTTTTACACATTGTTTTGACCTTTTCTTTAGCTTTTTGATTTATTTACATTTTATACATTTTTATTTTGTCTAAACCCTTTTTGATTTTGATATGAAACATAAAACAGTTTTTTCTGAATTTTTGCAGTTAAAAAAATTACAAAATGTAATACACAGAATTAACTTTTTTTGTTCAAATTCCGTGGTTTAGTGGACGGTGCACTGAACACATATGCGCAGCTGCGCGAATCCTGAACCTGTGGTCATTTCCCAACCTTCCGCCACTCTCGACCCACATCTCTTCCTGTTTCCAGACGGTCATATTGGTTTAGAATAAAGGTAAAAATGGCCCCCCAAAAAAATCTTTATTATATTCAGGTTTATTATTAAATTAATTGTAATATCATGAAAGTAAGAGGTATTAGAGCAAACTGTAAAGTAGTACAAAACGCTCAAAAAGGCCCCAGACTGAAGAGAGTTCACATGTTGATGTTGAACAGCAAACTGGCGCTTTCTCCTAATTGGCTGAGAGCAATTCAAAAAGCTTCCTCCTCCTGCATCTCCCGCTTGTTAGCCCCTACGTCAAATTTGTCTCTGTGCCATTTTAATTACAGCCCCAGAAATCTCTCCTGTGGCATTCTGGGAGAACACTGATCTGCAAAAAAGGTGATAAGTGAAGACGACACCCAGCTTTGGTATCAGCCATAAACAGACACTTAATTGAATCATTTGACCTGAGAGGCTGATCGCCCGCAATAGCATCTAGCAAGAAGAAAAATGGTTTTGGATGTTAAAAACAGTCGCGTTTGGTACACAGGACGCCTGCCCATTCTAGAATTGATAAGTGCTGTGTGAGACATGTCCACAGACCCTTGCTTTCCTCACCGGTTTATTCGATTTCAACATGCCGACGCTGAAGTTATCAATCCAAGCAGACGCACGATCCAGGTCCAGTGTCACTTCCCCTCATTATGTTAATGGTTAATGCATGCAAATGAAAACATTCTGCCAATTTGATTTCTTTGAAGATACTTGGCATATTGTCTTAGCCGTAATGGCGGCACACACTTTCCACCCTGCTTGGATTTATGCGAGACGGCTAGTTCATTTTTATCAGCGCAGAGTTCATTTCTAGGGCTACTGGAATGTGTTTTTCTACTTACTGTTGAACTCATTAGGATTCAGGTAACATAAGCAGATTTTTCACGCTATTGGTGTTTTCCTTAATTAAGAAACAAATGAATTCTCCCCAGCAAAAGCGATGGAACGCTGGGATACAGTGCCAGAGGCCAGATGCTGCTGCTCTTAATTAGAAGTCACTCTATTGTCTGAGCTTTTTTAATGAAGCTCCAATCTAAATGGATATCAAAAAAGACCGCTGGAGCAAAGGAGAGGAAGAAATCCGGCCATTTTAAATAATAAGAATATAAAGATAATGGGAGACAAAAGATATGTCCTAGCTAGCAGCAGCCTTGGAGACCCCAACCTCCATCCAGAGCTTCTTTTCAGGGAGCTTTCACCCGCCCACAGCTTTTATACGCTTGCCCTCCTCCCTGGTTTTTACGCAATTCAGAAAAAACGAGTTGGCTTCTCAGCAAAGGTTGTGCATTTTCATCAACATTTTCAATCTCTCCCGGTGTGTGGCACATGTCAAGCTTGGTGCTTTATCTAAAGACTGTTTTGCATGCAGCGTTTATCAAAGCACCAAAAGAAAAAGTGCCGTCAAATAAATGCTTCTTCAGTTTGAAGACAGTCAGCAGGGTCAGCTGGGCCAGAGTCAGAGAGATGGGCAGCGTTTTCAGTGGCTCAAGGCGATAACATCGGGTGCCCACGCAGGCAGCCGCCGCATGCCCACATGTGCTGCCAAGCCCATCAGTTCTCCTTCAGACAGCATGGCTTAGGAGCTCCCAGCGGACAGGCCGGTGCCCACTGATACATGCCCAGGACTGCCGCATTCAGGCCAACCATCCTCGCACCCAGGGGCTGCAGCATCGATGCCCGTCCTGGTTGCCAGGCTGGATGGCAACCAGCAGCCCAATTTCAAAGGGGTCTTTTTTGTGGATCAGGTATTCAGAGTGATTTCATTTTCCCTTTGTAATGGACCCAGTTAAAGGCGAGCCAGCTTGACTTTTAAGTCGAAAAAAGTCTTGCCTTTCATTGGAGCTGCAACTCGTAATTGATTCCCAATTTAGAAAGCTCGAACATTTTTCCCCACGCGTCCTTCCACTGGCAGTTCAGATGATTTATATTCTTAAATATTAGATAAACAGAAATCATATATGGTTTAATCACACGATGGAAAGTAGCTTCACTACTGTAGAGAGTAATACGGTGGGTTTGTAAACTTCCGTAAAAAAAAAACCTGGATTTTATACGCAATTCAACAGATACAAAGTTTTGTTTTTCCTGTATTTTAATAGTTTATCTAATGTTCAAAAACAAAAACATTTGTGTTGCCAAGGAATATCTACTTTTTACATTTTACAATTTTTTCTGTATTTAAATGGTTTATCAATCGTCAAGGATTACATTCTGGCACAACCAACCACAACCTCCACCCCTCTTGAGAGCGGAGATAACAGTGGATCGCACTCATTGGCTGGTATAGTTTTGATTGGCAGCTCTACGAACCGGATGCACAAGCATTAAAGGTTTTTTTCCCCATTGATTTTAAGACTACATATTGGTCAATGATTGCATATTTATCATTTGTAAAGAAATACTCTTTTTTGAATCTATCACTAAACTGAGGCTTTATTTAAGTGTTATTTCCTATCCTTTCGACATGTAAAATCATAATATTATAAATTAATTTGGAAAAAGAAGGAAATAAACTAATTTATTGCTCTTTAAGCTGGTGTTTGTGACTGGATTCATTTGAAAGAAGAGGTTTATTTAGCAACACAACAAACCCAAATAATTTGTTTTACTTTCAGCAGGAAGTGGCGATAGATGTCACATAACAGCCCAAAAACGTTAGGGAAATAGCTAAAAAAATTAATTCAATTTGATTCAAAGTACATTTTAAAATGACCAATCACACCCCAACTAGCTTTAAAGCAACACTCCACTTTTTTTTTACATAAGCTCATACTCCATCTCCCCTGAGATCATTTGTAATCTCTACAAACTGATGATAGCACTGCTAGCATAGATGATTAAATCTAATTAGACCAGTAGCATTTCAATTTAAAATTACCAAAAAATTTCTACACTTTCACCATATTTTGATACATTTAAAATTTTCCACACTGATTTTATCAGAAACTGTACAAGTAACAGTGCTGGTGCAATAATTTAGGCATTTTCTTTGGTTAAAATCATTTCTACACATAAAAAAAATGTATGAACTACTTCCAGTTTTAATGTTTTTTCAAAAGCTGACTGTTACATTTATTTTATAAGTTCGCTGGTAATCAGTTGTCACAATAATTGGGTAAACACTGGATGTTACAGTGTATTAGAAGAGCAATGTTTCAAAACTTGGACTTAACCCTTAGAAATGATCGTAATCCTCCTGCGGTTCCCCCATGCGTGGCACCTCATTCACAGACCTGCTTGTTTATTTCTCTCTGGCGGGGAGATTAGAGCCGCAGATTAGCCAGTGCCGAAACACGAGTCACCATCAAAGACGCTGAGGATAATGCCACTCTTTCTCTCCGTTCTAGCTCTCTCTTCTGAAGCCGTCGGAAGAGTATTAGAACAATAGGAAGGCAAACGCTTCATAGAGCGTGACAATAGCAGTCATTCCAGAGGGATCTGACACACATTAAAAAAACGACAAATACTAAGCCTGTTCGGATCACATGTTAACAGTTAGAGATCATTTGATCAAAAGCGTCACGTTTACCTTTCTGCCTTTTTCGGACATTTCAGGGACTCAGTAGTAGCTCTCTAGAAAGAGGTATCCACCAAAAATGAAAATATTTTTTTCACATAAAAATTTTTTAAACACTTTTGAGAGTCATCTTCAGTACATTAAATACAAAAACAGTAAACTATGATAAAAAAACACTTTAGAGATCAACGACAAAGAGGTTTTTTTTGTGTGTTCCTAGTAGTTTATTCAGCCAGGTCATCGCATCTTGTCTACAGGCTTGCTGAACAGATTTCGTAAAAATAAATTGTAAAAACAAAATTGTTCTGGCCTCTTCTTGGGGGAAGGTTTCGGGTGATATGTCATCACCTCAGTGTGAGCTTTCTCAAGGACATCTGCTATGAACTTCTCCAATCTGGATCCATCTCTAGCCAGCTTCAAAAGCTAATCAACACCATTAGACGCTGTTTTAAAACATGCTAAAATAAAAAGCACCATTCTTGAATGAGGGAACAAATGTTATGCTACTTTAAACTGTACAAATCAGTTATTTTTACATTAACACATACTTTTGAAGAATAGAATAGCTCTGAGATGACAGTAATTTGAACTTCGGATCTATTTGAATCTATATTTGCATATCATGTGAGAGTAGTCTAATGACGTTGTGACCATTTCTATTCTCTTATAAGTGGTCAGCCTACAAACCTGTGAGCTGCTGACAGTTATTAAATAAAATGAAAATAATTAATTTGGTATGGCCGACAACTTAAAATGTCCTGGAACAATTAAAAAAAAAATACCAAAATTTACCAGAAACAATTCCCAAACAGGGTAAAAATGAAGCAGCTAGCAACACATTTTCCAAGGTTTTTGTAGACTTTTAGAAACTTAAGTGTGATTGTTTTAATGCTTTTAGAAGCATTAAAATAAATTAGTTTTTAATCTACAGATTAAGTGACTCATTTAAACATAAACCCTTTTCAGACTCGTTTTCCAAACGTCTGTAATGTAATGTGCTGAATCGAACGCGATTAACAAGTCTTTGTTTTTTACAGAGCTACAAGTGTCTGAGTTTGGCTTGCAATCTCTTATTTAGTGTTCAAGCGGGATCATCAGAGTGTGTGGACTGCATTTGGTCACATGACCACAACAATGAAGCAATGGCTGCGAAAATGAAAGTGCAGAAACACTGGAGTCAGTTAACATTAATATCAGTTTTGAGTGAACCAACTGTCCATTCCAGTAGAAAAACTTCATACCAGGTGTAATAAGTTGCGAAAAGATGGTACGGCAACTCAGCAGAGCTGTCCAACTCAGCAAAGCATATACTCTCCCATGTGATGGCTTTTGAGCAGGACAGGACAAGGTAAAAAAAAAAAAAAAAAGATGGTACGGCAATTTCAGATCATCTAAAACGCACAAGAAACATTTTCAATCTCAGACATTCGGACGCGATCAGATTTCTCAGGCAAGCTTGCTTAAAAAAAAAAAAGTAAATCTTTTGCTCTGGAATTTTTACAGTTTGTAAAAAAAAAAAAAAAAGATATTGCAGTTTCAGACAGGATGTCGATTCAACTCTCCATGTCGATTTTTCTCATAAAAAGCTATAAATCCAAGGCTTCCATTTAAATGTATTTTTTGGGTTTATTTAAATGACACAATTAAATAAAAATACAATTACAAACATCGATATTGAATCAAGCAGCTGGTTCCAGAATAGATCCCTTAAACTGCATCAGAACCAAGCGCAGATATGGAGTTATGCCTTTTAAGGAAAAAATTGTGTCATTTATCACAGTTTGAAAAGAAACAAACAAACCAGGACTGCATTACATGGTAAGTGTGGTCAGGGCAAATGGCTTTTCAAATGTGAACACAATACACTTCAGATTTTTATGCTGTTATGCCATTATATCCATCAGTAATGATAAGTGTATAAATCACAGTCTAATTGTTTCTGTCAGTGTGTCCATGGGAAATAAACTTGGTTCGATAAGCTTTATATTTTAAAGATATATTTATACATAAAGAGAGTTGAAATTTCTCTGTTAAATTTTAGCTAATACACTTTTTACAAAGTGTAAAAATCACGTAAAACCAGCTCAAACCGATCCATGCTCTACCGGTTCTGCTACTTGCTTCCTTTAGCCAATGCTGACACAATCTAAAGGCTCCGTAAAAAATAAAAACACTCGTGAATAAGCCTGACAGTGTAGCCAGCCACTGATCTTCATCAAATAAACCCTTTAGCGTAATACAAGACGTTTCATCCCATATCATATGGGTTTATGGCAATAGATCTGGATTCAAGTGTATGAAATGACACACAAGTACACACTGATACCAACTCACACTCCTCTTTAAAGGTCTCTAGCCTTGTACACTATTATTGATAAAAAAGCTGGTCAATATACATCATCTGGCTGAAAGGATTATGTTCTTATCTAAAATGATATTCAATAAAGTATGACCACAGAAACATGACTGGAGTGCCTCCTGGTCCGGAAAAAGGAAGAGTTTTATTGGAATTAAGATCAGTGTCGAGATTAAGAGGAGAAACAGCAGTATGATTCCGAGTGAAGCCGATATTGCACTTTGTGTTATTATATTTTTCCCATTTCTAACACTAGACGCAACACAAAAGCTCAGAGAACAGCACCTGTGCTCCTCAAAGCACCTGTAAAAGCTTTTAGTGCAGATCAGTGGCCCCCCAAAAAAATCGGACGCTTTAGTCGTCTTTAAAAATGTGCTTCATTGCATTAGATATCGAACCAAAAGGCATCACCATAACACCACGTCTAATATCTTCACTCCAAATCACTTTAACCAGTGTCAGGCTCTCTCTCTCTCTCTCTCTCTCTGAAACCGTGGTGGGTATGCAAAAAGCTGGTTGTGAAATATCTTTTGGTATAAATCAGAAGGTGAAAATGCCTAAGGCACCTACTGAGATTTGTAGTTTTGCTGGCTTTACATAATCCTAAATCTATCTCCACCTAGACGGTTCTGGTCTGACTCGGGTCGCCATTTATTTTCTGACTGGTACAAGTAATGGAATTCTGGGAAATCTCTGAGAATGGGGTCAAATTTTGTAAAACTGAGAACCTCATAGAAACTCGATACGGACAACACTTGTGGAAGTTATGAGTCTGTCCAAAACCATACCAATCAGCGAGCAAAAGTATTTGAACCCCCAGGCTCCAGAAGGGGTTAAATATTTACCATTGACTTATAATGAGCATGGCAACGAAAATATATTCAATTTAAAATATCATAGAGAAATTGACACCACTTCTATCTACCTACCTTTCTATCTACCTTTCTATCTACATTTCTATCTATCTATCTATCTACATTTCTATCTATCTATCTACCTACCTACCTACCTACCTACCTACCTACCTACCTATCTATCTATCTATAGATGGTTTGTTCGAAACAGCACATTTGAAGATAAGTGTTAAATGTCGGCAAAAAAAAGTTCCCCTATGATTACAAGCCAAAGAACCAGTCTCTAAAATCTTGGCCCTGATTTATGATTTAACAATTTTTGTATATTTTTCGGCTTAAAACTTAAAAGGGATCAAATATTTCATCCCTTGCAACAGCTCTGTTCTGAAAACGAGCCAGGCCTTGCAGTCTATCTGCAGTAGCGTTATTAAAGCAGAGTTTATAACTCACTCATTTGTGCTGCCTAATTTAGCAGGTCTCCTCCCCTTTGTTACGCCCACTAATTACAAAGAGTTCATTTGCATACCAGTGGGAACGTAGAAACGGCAAAGTAAAATTAAGCTTTCAAACTCTTACGAAGCTCGATGTCCCGTTGGTCAGCTCTTATAAATAAAACAGATGTTTTTTTTGTGAGCCCAGTGGTATTAACCTAATTCTGCTCCTCTCTTAATTGAGCTGTCCTTAAATACCGTACGAGCCAGACACGACACATGCCTAAAGCTCTTTACCAGCTACCGCAACGGAAAACTCTAGATATTGTTTGACTGAGTGAATACAGTGAGAGATGGGGGGGGGGGGTATCAAAGCATTAAGAAAAAGACAGCGTTAGAGCTTTTTGAGTCTTTAAAGAGAAAGCCATGAGGTAAGTTTCGTTTCTTCGCACACACACACACACACACATGCATACACCGATCGTTGGGCGTGTTCAATTTGTATGATGTATGCTGGAGAGACAATCAACGCTCTCATCTCTGATGAGTGTGGCGATGCTGATTCACATCCAGGATGAAAAACTGCGCTGCCCGTGGTGAAGGCCAATGCCACCCTCCCCCAGCACTCACCAAAATACCACACAATCACCGGAGATTATACAAGCATCTCCACTCTGAACCCGGAGAACAAAAAAACAGACAGCGAGGACATCATTTGGATCCTGATTATAACTCTTTTATTCCACTTCTCGAATCGGCAAGAGAGAGCTGACATTGAAGAGCGTTACCATTGACTTACAAATGTCAAAAGATGGAAAAACTGCACCCAGCTTAAAGACTGAATCCGTCTGACAGCCAAATCACTGTGAAATGGATGCAAGAATCTGAAAAGGCAGCCGCACTCGATTTTAAGCTGCTCCTCTCACATCACAGATGTAGATTTTAAAGGGACCACAAAATACACAAACAAATCACAGTTTACTAATACTAAGATGTCATCGCTTATAATTAAACAGTATTTGCATATTTTAATTTCATCAAACCCTAAGTTATTACTATATTTGTGCTTGTGTCATGGCAAACTCTTTAACTCTTAAAGCCTCTGCAGGCACCGGTGCGTGTGCCAATCACAGCGTCTGTATTGAATTAAGTTTCAATGAACCCAGCTATTGTTTAATTTCGAATATAATGTGTAGGTTTCAAAAAGATTATTAGTTTTTTTTTGTGTTTTAAAAGAAACATTAACAAACTACAGTCTTTCAGTGTCATTTTACAGACCCCAAATTGGTGAAATATAGTGGAGAAATGAAGGGAGAACATTTGGAATGTAGAATACTTCTAACATGGCTCTTTTTTTGTTTGTTTTGTTTTTTTTAAATTCCAGCACAAGAAAAGTGTGGACTTTGCCTATGGTTTTGGTTTTTATTTATAAGTTTTATAAATATAGTTTCACCTCTTTAGATTTTTAAATAAACCAAAAAAAATCACTGCCAATTGTTGAGATTTTTGCAGTAAAAAATGACAAAGCAAATTGTAAAGTAGTAACTTCTAGGGGTTGAAAAGTACAACATACGGACCATTATTGCTGGCAATACTTATTTTCTAAAAGGGTTGTGAGCTGAGGCCATGAGTTTTTCTTCTTAAATTTTGTGACCAAACCAAGTTTCAGTTTTAAAAACCCTTGGTCCACATGAAACTGCTACACTGATAAAGCACTGTAAAGAGCAGCTAGTACAAGAGGTGGCAGTAGCATTCTAATCCTGAAGGTCTACAAGATGCCTATGATGGTTGTATATGAAAAACTCGGATCTACACGGCATAGAGCTCTGGCCTGTTTTCATATATTTTAAACGAAATATATTTAAATGCTGTTAATGTATTTATAAATAGTAAAATGCTACCAAAGGTGTTGTGTATATTAAGATTTCTACTTGGACATTTGATCCACATATAACAAATGTCAAACAAAGTGACATTCACAATCGTGACCAAAATAAAAAATAAAAAATGCTTTGTTAGTAGTAATTTGTGTAAATATCTATAGAACACAATGAAATCAGTATCAATAAGGTTCTCAAGTCCATTTTTACTGTTGTTTTAAGAGAATTTATAGAAAATATGAAAGATTTGAGGAGCGATGCCCTTCTTTGCATGATCATGATTTAGAAAAATATGAATCAACAAAATTTTCACACAGAGTGAAATGAAGAAAATCCATACTCTATTTTCACTCTGTATGATAATGTAAAATGACACTTTCTCGTTTCACCATATGACCATTTTAAGTTGAATTTCACATATTGCATTTTCAAATGAATGAATTCTATTTCTATTTTGTGCTATTCCAAATAAACGACACCTTATATGCTTGGATAAGTTTGTCTATTTGCAATTGTGTTATGATTAGCAGTGCTTTGTGTTTCAATAATTGTTGCATTAGTCAGTACGAGATGTGTTGTCGAAATTAAACTTGTTTTTCTTAAGTTGCAGTGAGCCTCTCTCAGCCACCATAATAAAGAGATTTATTTAGCAGAACCATAACCATTTCATCCAAAACACTTACAAGGTTCTGTCGTCATCTGTGTATTCAACATTGCATCAAACACACAAACATAAAATAATTTAATATAACTGGACACTAGGGATGTAATGATAAATAAAGATATAAAAACGTCACAAAAGTATTATGAGGTCAATGGGATGCATTGTCTAAGATCGATAATACATAAGCATTAACAAGCATCTTAACAGTATTCACATATTTGTTGAAAAAACAGAAGAATATTGTAAAACTATGACTAAATCGTAACTCTCTCACTCACACTGATTGCTCAGACCTTCACATCACCCCCTAGTGGGTGGATGATATTACAAATCAAGTAGTATTCAATCAAAGTAATACAACTCAAACTGTATCCTGGAGCTATTAGCATTCGAGTCATAACATTTTTAAGAAGAACTTTCATTTAGAAAGTTTAAATGGTAGGTAAAAAACAATGTATTTTTTTAAGTGTTTTTCCAAATATTGTGATCGTATTATAGACATAACATTGAGATATGCATCATATCGTTAACACAATGTATCATTACCCCCCTGATAAATACACAATTATTTTTTCAGTCAATATTTGTCAATCCCTACAGATAAAACTGTCATTTTTAATCACAATTTGTAGACCTCCTTAAATATATAAATATTTATAACCCCTTAAAGGACAAAAAATGCTGCACAGAGAACTTGCTTTGGCAGGAGAACTCGGACTCCACTTGGAGACAGAGTTGGAGGAATTTTCCAGATGGTCCGGGAAGAGGCTTTAGCATCTGAGGAGAGGAGCGCAGAGCTTGATTTCACACCGATGTGGGTGTGTGTATGTGTGTGTAAAAGCAGGCCACCTCTAATCCACTGACTGGAGAGAGGGCCTGCAGCTATCCGGCTGCCCAGCACTGGCCACAATCCTGGCTGCTTCTACAAAGCCATACATGGTGCATTAGAGGCCCGGGCTCAAGGACTCTCTGCTGATATGCCGATTGCTGAACAGAGACTACAGGAACACACAGACACATACACGCCTGAACACAACAGACATGTGCAATCACACACTGTTGCCTGCACACTGCTGACCATTCACCCTTCAGATGCAGATCAACATGCCCCCTTGCTGAAGTCCTGGACTCACTGCACTTGCAATCTAATGGAAAATTATGGAAGCATCTCTGCTACAATGTGCATGGTTGAAATGGGAAGACAAGTAAAGGCGTAAAGGCCTCTAGACACTCGCACAAATCTTCGGATGGCTTCTCAGTAGGGTGCTCTTTGTCTGAGTTGAGGGAATATGACGCTCCCTGCCTGAAGATGGCATTTGCAGTACAACAGATGCTCCAAACAGGGAAACAGGAAAGAAGAAAAGCAAGAAGAAGACGATGACGACAACAGAACTCAAAGAACACATAGAAAAAAAAAACACGAATGCCGAGCAGTTTATTCTGATCAAAGGGAGCTGTTTCACAAAAATATGGAGGATTTGTGGTGCGCTATTGAGCGCCACCATGTGGCTCTTTTGACATCCTACTTAAGTCAAAAGAGCCAGTTATCATTGGTCATGGTTCTTGCAAAAGAACGACTGCAATATGGCACACCGAATTTTTTTTTTTCCCATTGGTACCTCTCGTTCGGTCCAATGTTCCGTTGGCGCCCATGTTTTAGCTCAAGCTGAGTCATCGCACAAAACTTTACAACAAAAACCGAGTCTATATGTAGAGGCCTTAAGAATGTTCTCCTTTGAGACACAAAAAGTGAGTGATAATCAACATCAAGAAGCTTATATCTGTCTCGGACTACTGATAAATAAATTTACATAATTAAAAATCCTTCAATTGTTTGCATAAAAAAAAAAATCGATATTAAGACCATCCAAATATTGAATACAGTAAATTATGTTTCCGTAATGAAGAATCAGGCAGATCTGTTCATTTGTCTAATTGAAAAAACTAATGTTGATAACAATATGTACAAAATAATAATAATAATAATAATAATAATAATAATAATAATAATAATATTGTTAGTATAAAAGGCTATTCTTTACCTCGCCTGATGACATGGTTGTCTATTAATTGTCTTCAGTTAGAACTAGAACCTTGACATTTTAATTTGAATGAAACAGAAATATGTTATTTTCATTTTTGGTTTGAGTGATGTCATCATCATTTGTTACACTGTGACATCATCATGACACCGTTACTACTGATGAGAATGGTCGATCTAAGAGTTTCAAAAGGTGGCAGCCATCAGCAGGAAGTAGCTGTCAATGGCTGCCGCAAGACAGCCGATGTCAATGGTGCGGTTGACAGTAGGAGGGAGCTGACGTAGCACCCAATAAATTTGTCCACGTTTGAGAAACCAATTCCATTAAACATGTGACGATAACATCCCACTTTGAGATTACTGGTCAATTCACTCTTCCGGGAACAGTATAATGGGTATCTGATCGATCTGCCGTTGTGAAACTTTAAGGTCTAAAAAAACACAGAATAATGCGAGGAGAGAACTTTAAATTAAAATTCGATGCGACGCCCTCATTTGGGTTGACGTAGTAGTAGCATTGAAGCCGATTATTCAATTTCCAGTTTTCGATGATGGCATATTTTATGGGATTACCATTTACGAGTGTCTTTTAGCCTTAATTTAATTAACCCTTCGAAGGTTAGGACCCAACAATTGGTTAATTTTTAACCAACGTTAAAACCGTGTATAAGGCTTAGGAAAGGTTTCTTTATACAATTTTTCTTTATACAAAGTTTACATTTTTTGGGAGGGGGGGGTGTATGAATTTATATTTATTTTTTATAAAAATAAATAAAAAAACTGTTAACTCTCAATAATTGTTAAAAGTAAAAATTATAATTAAAAATTACTACTCTGAATTGTATTTTTGTACAATTTCAGGATGATTGTGAAATTTTTGTGTAATGTAATAAAAATAACATGTTAAAAAAAAGCTGGGGTGGAACTAAAAAATAATTTCAAGAATTGCCACAATAAATAGTTTTAAAGATAAATTATAAAGTAGTAAAACGGCTTAGGTTAGGGTTAAAGATTCCAGAAAAACAAACTTTTTCTTCCCCCATAATAATAAAAAAACTATTCTTGCAGTAAAATGGTTTAACATAAACTGAAACTGTTCTATGTCTTTCGATTTTAATCTTTAAAATCATACAATTGCTACATATACATAATTACATAATTATTTATTAAAAACTTGTAGTTGCAGTAGCTAAAGTAATGTGCATTAGCTCTCACTGTCAGAAACATTAAACTCTAGTTTATCGAATATAACAGACGCAGCCAAAGTAGTGTTCACTTACTGATCAGCACGAGATTATATTTTATTGAGAATACAGCAGGGTTTTTTTTATTTCAAGGGGTTTTTCAGTAAACTTCCTGCATGTATCTCAGGCTTCATTAAAATTGGTGGACCGTGTTTTTGGTTGCTTGTGTTTAAATCGCTATTTGCAATGAGTCTATAGTTTGCCAGAATAAATGAATGCTAATACTGCAATGCTGTTGAGACTTCCAGCAGAGAGTGGGAGCTACGAAAAGCAGGAAATGTTCATGCATGGGTTGAACAGCGGAATAGTCACGATTTACAAAGCTGAAATCAACACTCGAAATCTAAAATTGAATAGCTTTAACTTTTAAAAGATAAACATTTGAGTAAATGTTAATGCTTTCAACTGTAAAGCAAAAAAATATTATAATAATTTTATTTCCCCTCTTTAACTCCATAAATGAAAGAAATTCACAGATCGAACAAAGTGAGAGGTTCTTGTGAATGATTTTTTTTGTCATACAAATACACGTGAGAAATGTTCTCTGAGGAGCGGTTATCTAAGCAGAACCTTTTTGTTTGATGAGTAAAGTGGTTGAAGTCATTCATTAAAGTCCTTTCAAATGTTCATTTCTGATTATCGCTAGTTATTCTGCCAGAAAGCCGTAGACATGAATGGACGCAGAGATCATTACGATTATAGCTCAGATGAACTGAACCTTGATTTCAGAGAAACGGAAAAGCACTGCCTTCAGGTGAAAACTGCACTTTCTACTGCAATGGTGTTGCATCCTCTGTGTGAAGAGCTAATCCTGCAAATCCTCACTGAACATCCGTGAATCTTTGATTGTTTGGTGAAAAATACCGTATTTTTCGGCTCATAAGACGCACCGGCACATAAGACGCACCCAATTTTTAAAGAGGAAAATCCAGAAAAAAAAGATTCTGAACCAAATACTGTTGTAAAATATTTTATATCAACTGTGTAAAAGTTAACAGCCAAACATGTAACATGAACAGACAGTAAACAGTAAAAGTAACAAAAAAAAGGCTGTAATGTTTTTCTTTGCCCCCACTCATCACTCTAAAGTCCACCATTCGTTATCACCATCACTGTTCCAGTGCAACATTGTCACTACATTACTAATAATAGCTAGTAACATGGTCACTACATTACTAATAATAGCCAGTAACATTGTCACTACATTACTAATAATAGCCAGTAACATTGTCACTACATTACTAATAATATCTAGTAAGATTGCCCCCACATTAGTAATAATACAGTGGTTCTCAAACTTTTTTAGTCGAGCCCCCCTGTAATCAAACACTCCCTAATTGCAGAACATGTTACTTACGTTTGTTATCTCGTATGTACATGTGTGAGATGTACCGTTGAGAGATGATTTGAGTTTGAGTTTATTAGAAGAGTTTCAGTCATTGAGAGCGTTTTGTTTACCTCACGCGAGCGCGAGCGCGCGCGAGAGAGAGAGAGAGAGAGAGAGAGATAGAAGATAGAGCGAGCGCTGGAAACAAACGTATGCTTTTTGTTCTAATATAAATCCTTTTGATTTTTGTCAGCTTATGAAAACCCAAATAACTCCATTAAGGATCAAACTGTCCAAGATTGTGAAACTGTCCAAGTGAATGTTTAGCGGAAATAAAACCCTCACAGACTGAAGACGATGCTTATCGATCATCATCTTATTGTCAGGCTCAAAAAACATAGCAGACAAACTATGAGCTGTGCCCATTTCACATCTTGAAATGTATTTTAGCGTGAGAAAACGGGTTTGTAGCGTGAGAGATCACTCAAATGCGAGAGTCAGCTGATCTCTGTAGTTTCGCTCGTGACGTAAGTATGGATGCGGATGCCAAAGGCATTGTGGGAAATGTAGTTTTCCCCCCCGTTTTCGTTACGTCCGCGCAATGGCAGAGATGGGCGATGACGTCAGCGCGCAGCGCTTGGTAAACAAATATGGCCGCGGCTTCGGCCTAGCTCCGGAGCTCCGGAGCTCTTACACCTCTCATACGGCCGTTACCGGACTTCGCGGCGGTTTGCATTCGCTTCATAAGACGCACCAACTTTTCCCCCTCAGTTTTGGGGAAGAAAAAGTGCGTCTTATGAGCCGAAAAATACGGTAATCGTATGCTATTAATCA